>JAKOPK010000110.1:0-77563 GCA_024195185.1 Coniferiporia weirii
TATACTGATATCCTTTCGCCCTTACTTCTACCACTGCAACTGAGCACCTCACTCAGTACGTGTATAAATTTAAGAGGGCACAATTCCGCTAATACATGTTCCAGGGACTTCAACCTGCCGAATTGTATGGTGTTGCGGAGAACCCGAATGAAGTCTCATGAGCGCGTGAAATGGAAGTCCCAAATCCTGATACGCCGACTGTGCTGCTGCTTATCCCACGCGAACGCAACCCCCAAATCCGGTAGCTCGAGCGCTTTTCTATTCTCACTCTGGCTCGGCAGAAGCGCAAAATTAAATCTCATAGTGTCGGACACGTTTACAGTACCCGAGGGAATTCATCCCGACTTCGCATAGATTATGTATTACCCATTATCTTATTCAAGCTCATCTGTCGCACGACTTACAAGCCTCATATTTGAAAAAATTTCTCGAGTATGGAGGAAGTAGAACTAGGTTCGCAGACACATAAGTACCGATCGTAATACTGTCCTATGCCCTCTCTTACAAAGTCACGTCCTCAGACAAAATTCGGATTTGTGGCTCTTACATCACAGCAACGGCATCAAAAAGTGCATACTATATACTATGAATCCTTTTGGCCGTTATTTTCGGAAAGACCTTACGATATTCCCGGCTCAATAGCGGTTTTGGTTTTGGATGTGACTGTAAGGGAGGACGTACGATAGTACTACCTCAATGCCCATGGTAAACTTACACTGTATGATAGCGCAATGGATTTCATCGTTTATTTTCCCGGGTCCGACTAGCCGGGCGTTGTGGAATGTCATGGATAGCAGTCCACTACGGAGCGAATTCCCCAGAATGCGTCTTTTTCGAACGCATTAATATTGAGGTACGCAGCTGAACACTTTGATGCCATCTGGTAGGTTTTCAAACCGGCGGTCAGGACTTAAACCGAAGGAAAGGATTTTCCGGGACGGCATAGCGTAATATGCTTGGATAATCCATGGCTGGACGGTCCTGTACACCATGTAAATGCTAGACGCTACCAGGTCCATACGTGCTTTCAGGTCGTCTACTCAACCAACTGGAATCCCCTGGGACGTCCGCGGTACGGTATACCATATTCTCTAGATTGCTGCGAGAAAAGCTGGATTCGGTAGTTGGGCCTTTTGTTCCCGACGTGATGACTGCTTATATCTCAGGTTGCTGTGATTTATGAAGCTTCTATGGATGATTTACGGCGGTCGAAGCTGGAGCGATCCTTTTGATCCAATGCACTGCAGTTTCAATTATAAATCGGTTGATTGCGTTCGTCACTTGAGACTTTACCTCAAAACTCTCCATCCGAAGTCTCCGCCGAATACACCATGATGTTCCCATCGATTTTGCTTCGCTAGACCTGTGTGTAAGAAAAAGTAGAGACGGAGTAAGTGGATTCTGGTAAGCAGTCCCGAGATCCCGCGTCGGGTCACGCTGTGGCCGGTGTGTGACGTGCCAATCGTGACGACGCAGCAAGAATGCCGAAGGGCACGGACGCGGGTCAGGCTCGGAGGGCAGGTCAGAGCTTAGAGCACAGTCTCAGGCGGACGCAGGCGGCCACCATTCCACCCACCACACTCCGAGCTGGCGATTCCTCAACGATGAAGATACCTGCTAACGGCGCAAAATATCTCTCGCTCTCACTCATCGCCCTCCCCTCCTTCCTCCTCCTCCTCGGCTTTCTCGCCTCCTTCCCTCTCCCGCCGGTACCCGTGGCAGTCTACCCCTCGCTCGCCTCTCTCCCGAACAACTCGCGCTCGTGGCGGATATACCCAGAGGATTTCTATGACGGTGGAGGATATGTCAGCTTCCCCTTCGGACGCGTGAGCTTTCATGTCGTTGAATCGCGTGGGGGTTATGATGACCGACTGCCTTAAAGGTCCGGTACTGGGTCTTTGGCCCCGAGGATGGCGAGAAGGTAGGAAGACCTGCATCCGTCTTCGCACGTTTTGTTTCCGCTGACCCGGCGGTGCCCACAGGTCGTCTTGATACACGGCCTTTCCGTACCCGCGATCATTTGGAAGGACGTCGCGCCCCAACTGGCCGCGAGGGGGTTCCGCGTCTTGGTCTACGGTACGGTCCGCAGCGCGCTTCTATTATAATTTCCCTTTTTAAACTCGCGGATATAGATCTGTATGGTCGAGGATACTCCGACGCGCCATGCATGCCCTACAACGCGGGCCTGTATACCACGCAGCTCGCCCTCTTGATGCAGCACGTGCGTTGGAATAAGGCCCATATCGTCGCACTTTCCATGGTACGCCCTGAACTATTGCCTTATCGGTTGACTCGAACTCATACGTGGCGGGGCACTACAGGGAGGAGGGATTGCGACGGCTTTCTCTGCTAGTTTCCCTCATCTCACAACGGGCAAGATAGCTCTTATCGCGTCGACTGGGCTCATGGAGGTGCGTGCACGTGCGCACCCGAGCTGAATGTCGAATTGACCTACTTATGATCGTCCAGGCGTCTGATCTGTCTCGCACGAGCAAAGTCATGTCGTCGCCCGTAGTGCAGTATATCGCATCTAGCACACCCTTCCGCGTAAGTTCAAGTTCGACGCGGCCAATATCACGCCACTTAAAACCATTTGTTTCAGCTCTTCCTGCAAAAATTGGGTACCGGCGACGTCCCACCCAGCCCCTTGCACGAGGTAAGCGCGGAATCTGAATCGCTAGCGCCGTATCTGCGTTTACCAGATATTTAATTAATGGCGCCATTCAGATCGTGCAAATCCAATCTGCATATCTACCAGGATACAACTACGCGATAGCCTCTTCCTTACGCGACGGGCCTCTGCGCGGCCTACGCCCCTCGTTCTCTACGCTCGCTTCGCTCGGGAAAGAACTATTGCTCATATGGGTCCGTGATTCTTCTGGTCCTATGTTGTCTTTCGCTAACGTAAATCGTTTCTTTAGGGAACCGACGACATGACGGTGCCGTACCGCTACGCGGCACACATACAAGAGCTCGTACCTAAATCCACTTTACTCACCGTTGAGGGAGGTTCACACGACTTGACCGTATCGCACCCAGATGTCGTCGTAGACGCCGTCGTCAAGTTCCTCCTCCCGCCATAAGAATGCGAAAAATGCTTTCCATGACTTTTTTTTCTTTCTTTGTTTCTTTGTTTTTTTATATTGTGACTTGCAACTCCCCGACTCAACTGCACCACTTACACATTCACACACACCGCCCTACTGCACTATATGCTACATTAAAACTGCCGAGGCTGGAGTCCTGGGCTCCTCCGGCATAATCCACCCCGCCCCGCCACACCACGCCATGACCGCGCAACCACATTCGCGACACCACCTTTGTCATGCGGTCATGCGGTCATGCGGGGCCCTGCACCCTGTCTCTTATTGCCATCACATACGCACATACGTTGTTTGTTGTATTTTTTTTCATTTGGTTCTCTTTCATTTTCTTTCTCTTCCTTCCTTCCTTTCCTTCCTTTTCCTGCCTATGTTGTTATGTTGTTCGTTTGCGGCGTACTTTTATTGTTTTCGGACCTACGTATGTAGTACTGGCTTCTTTCTTTCCTTTCTTCGTATCTTTTATTCTTTTTCCTTTATCCTTTATCCGTTTTTCAATTTTGTTCTGTTTGGGGGAGGAGGATAATATGTTAATATGTTATCTGGGTATCTAGGTATCTGGGACGTTGTTTGTCTGTTTTCCTGGACGTACTTGCGGTTGCGGTCGCGGTCGCTACGGGGCTGAGAGATAGTGAATAGTACTTTGTCTCGTATGCCCGAGACATTATACAAACTCCCTTCTGGACGTCGTGCGTCTAACTGTTAATTATCACTAAGTACTGAAATCCGAAAATCCAAGAAGTCGAAAGCCTGCTTTGCTACTAAGCCTAACGCGTCCTAGAGTCTGGAGGCTCAGTGCAAATCTCAATATTAATGAGCATAAAAGTTTAAACCGACCAGAAAGGGCGGAAAGTTACCGGGAGAAATCCTGTAATCTGAGAGTAAAACGCCTAGATTTCACATAAATATCTAGATTCCAACCGGCTCCCGGCCTAGCACGAAAGTTCACGAAGCCACTACAAGACGCGAGACGCGAGAGGACTGGCTCCGTCCTCCGCTCCCAGTCCAAGAAATACAGCACTAGCAGGAGTACTAGTCGGTGGCAGTGCAGAGCCGGCCGGAGCTCTACTAGCTCTAGCTCCCCTCGCTGCCCACTGACAGGAACGCGTTTAAATACAGTACCTGTATTACTTGGTAGTACAGCTAGGGAAACGCCGTACAGGTTCTGATAAGAGTTCGTCAAAGTAAGAACTTGAGGATAGTGGCTGAGTGGATACACGGCCAGCTCGAGACTCGGAGTCGAAATGGGTAGGTAAATCATAAATGAACACCTCGATCTTTCGCCTCGAGTCCGGTACTTAGGAGCAGCTCAGAAGTTCTACAAGTACTACTTACTCAATACTAGTTGAATCCCAGGCGCAGGCGTGAGGCACAGATCTAGACAAGACGTATCTGGAACGGGGACTTATTTTCCATCATCTCTTCTTCCAGTCGATATCTAGTAGAGAAACGCGGGGCCGATCGCGAAGAAATATATCTTCGCTGGGCTCTTAGTTCGGCGTATCCAGGGCTACGAACGAACTGCGCCAGTGATAAGCCCACACCCTAGTCACGCCGTCTGTCGAGAACCCGCAAAATCTGGTATGGTATTGCAGGAGCACTCGCACGCATCAAAGGAAAAGGAAACAAAAAAAAAGACAAAAGAGGACGAAGAAATTCGTACACAAAGACCCCGACTACGAATCGTCCGAAGGCGTCCCGGGCGCAGAGTCCGCCAGACCAGGCGACAACGGGACTGTAGAGCCAGATGAGCACAAGCGTTAAGACGATGGGGCACCAGAAAAGACAGCGAAAAGGAGGAGGGGGAGAGGGGGGGGGGGACGTACCGCCATTCCCGTTCACCGCGACGCCCTTCTCCCGCTCGAGGACCTGCTCCCATCCCTCTGTGAACAACTCCGCGTTCTCCGCCGGCGACGCCACCGCCGCCGCCAGCTTTTTGCGGTTCTTCGACGCGAGCTCCGTCCGCCACGCGTCTACCGCTTTTGGCACCAGGCTGGCAGGGCGGTTTCGATTTATTTGAGTTAACGAGCACGAATGGGGAGGGGGAGGAAGATTAGTGTTGAGACGTATGTGGGAGAAAGGAGAGACAGATACGACTCACCTCGGCGCGTACGTCCGTGCGAAGAGCGCGGCTTCGGGTGCGCGCTCGGTCTTCACGAGGAGGTTCACGCACGCCTCCGAGTCGCCGAGTTGCAGCCGTGTCGCAAACGCGATATTGTTCTGTCCTTTCTCCTCTGAAACAAGAACCACCGAACCGTTCAGCTCCTCTTTTTCCCTTTTTTCCCAAAAGGGATACGACCGCTCTTACCGGCCTGCACAGCGAGCTGCGTCATCCCGTCCCTATCCCCAATCGCCAGGAGGAGCAACATCAGCGCGCTGAGGTCGCCCGCTTTCTGGAAGCACTCGCGCGCGAGGTCGAAGCGCCACACGGCCAGCGCGCGGTCGCCGACCGCCTTCCATTTCGTCTCCGCTTCTCCGTCCGGGATGTCGCGCAGGATCTCGAGCGCCGAGTCGAGGTCGTCGAGCTGCAGCGAGAGGTCGAATTTGTGGTCTGCGTCGGTCGTCACCTGGAGCGCTAGCTCCTTCAGGTCTTATGTACATAAAAGGCAAAGAGAAATAAGTTAGTGTGCGATTAGCCTGGGATGGAGTAGGCTCCATTCCACGCTCACCCCTTGCTTCTAAGAACCGTGCAACCTTGTTACGCTGCTCTTTAGGTATCGACGGCAGGATCTCAGCAGCCGCCTCCTGGTCTCCGCGTAGGATAGCCGTCTGGTATTCTATGAGGTTCAGCGAAAGCGAGTATCCGCTGACTCTGACGTCCTTGTCCGCAAGGTACACGCGATTGTGGGTAGGGATATAACCAAGTAGGTACATGGGACTGAAAGCAGGCCGTTTAGAAACTGCAAGAATAGACACGGAAACCTTAAAGTCTTACTTGTCGAAGTGGGTGACGGTCTGCGTCTCGTTACCGATGAGGTAGTTGAGACGGTTCGCTGCGTTGGTGTAGATAAAGCAGTCGCCAATCCACTTGCATGTCCTTACGCTAATAAAAATGCGTCAAGTCAGGATCCAGACCACACAAGCGTAAGCGCTCACTTTTCGGAAATCTCCGCGACTACTTCAAAGGCTTCCTCTACGCCTTCGTCCCCAATTTCAACGCCAGACTCGAGAGCAGCATTGTACGCATCCCGATCGAAGCGAAGAATGTAGAACGAATCGTCTGAGGTAATCGCGACGAGGCTGCCCGTTCCAGACCACGAAATCTATAACAGCGATCAGCTTCGAAAACTCCTTTTAGTACGCCGAGAACACACATTTTTGGACTCTACATCGATACGGCGCACAATCTCGCCAGACTCCCAGTCCCAGAACATCACGAACGAGCTTGACCGCGCAGACAGAAGCGCACCACCGTGAAGGCCCTCAATCGGCCACGAGCCGACGCCCTTCATGCCTGCGCCCCCGCGCTCCTTGAAGCCCTTGAATATGCGCAACTTCGTTCGGCCCTCCAGCACCGCATACGTATTCGAGTCGCCGGCCCACGCAAACGACGAGCCCGTACCAAACGCCTTGTTGCGCCACGCAAGCGCGGTATAAATGATATACTCGCCATCGCCCACGACAGTGACGAAGCGACCATTCGGCGAGTGCTGCAACGACGTCGCGTAAATCTCCGTCGTGCCGAGCTCGCGAATAGAAAGCGGGAGGCGCTGGCCCTCGGGTGCGTCTGTGTCTGCGGCAGACTGCAGGTTCGCAGAGAGCACCTCAGTGTTACGCGTGTAGACGAGTTTGCCCGCAGGGTCCATCGTGAGCGCAGGCTCGTCGCGGCCGAGCTTGACGACGACGACACCCTCGTCAAACCCGACCGCGACATCGTTCGCGTGCGGGCGCACAGCAGCGCACCACGCGCGCTCGAGCGCGTAGCTCAGCGTGTTCTCAAGGCGGTACGTGCCGCTATTCCAAAGCTTGACCGCGCCGTCCTCGCTGCCGCTGATAATGAGCGGCAGGCTCGGGTGGAAAAGCGCGAAGGAGACGTTATTCGTGTGCCCCTCGAGCGTCTGCACGCAACTCTTGCTGTGGTAATCCCACACGCGCACTGTGCGGTCGTCGCCTGTCGTGAGCAAGTACGGCTTGTCTGCGCCCGGGTAGAACTCGACGTAGTTCACTCCGCCCTTCTCGTGTGCCTCGAGCGTGAAGTTCGGCGCGGAGGAGCCGAGCGACCACATCTTTACCGTACGGTCGAGACACGACGACGCGAACGTATTCGTGTCCTTCGGGTTGAACGCAAGGTTCATGATATAGTGCGTATGACCCTCGAAAATCTGCGCGAGTAAACACAATAAATAAACGATGAAGCAGCCAAAAAAAAATAGCTGTCCACCGTACCCTAACATTCTTCCACTGCTTGTCCCAATCCCACGCCTTGATCGTCATATCATCGCAGCCCGTAATAACAATACTCAACGTCGGATGAACCGCCAGGCATCGGATATAATCCGGGTGCGCCTCAAACGCCGCCGCCTTCTCATGCGTGTTATAATTAAACACGCGTAGCTGGAAGTCGTCCGAGCCCGCGACGAACCAATTCTTGCGCGCGATGAAGCGCACGCAGCGCACTGGCACCTCCGCCACCTCGAACGTCTTCACCAGCGCGCCCGTCTCGTGGTTATATATGTTCACTGTGCCGTTGTACAGCCCCGTAAGCAGCCATGGCTCCGTCGGGTGGAAGTCGACCGCCTTCACGCGGTCCGACCGCTGGAACAGCTTCCTCTGTAGCATAAACGCAAAACGCGGTCGGTCAGCGGGTGGGGTGGACCCTTGCATAACAAAGACCGGGCAGAAATCATGCGTACGTTGATATCGAGCAGCATCCTTGTACAGCTATAATTCTATAAAGCTCCCTCGCGTACGAACAATCGTGCAGTCGTGAAACGGACGGACGTAGAAGTAGGGTATTATCCAGCGCGTCAGGCTCGAGTAGGCGTACAGGATCAGAGGGACACCGCGCAAGTAATACCGTGCGCACTCTCCCAGATGACCGATGTTCCAATATGCACAAGTAACGAGCTATTAGCGTAGGAAAATGAGAGTCGCGTTACGGTTCGGCGGCGCCCACAAGGACACGTCGCACAGCGTCGGCGTGTATGTCACGTCTGTGACGTTCATTGCTTACAGTCACGGCAGGCCCGCAGTCTTTTCCTAGTATTTACTCAGTAGTGTGCGTATGGTCTACGCTGAACCACTGCGCAAATCCACACAAAACGGAGAACTCCGTATAAAAATAAAAAAACCTCTTCCCACAGCTCTATTCCCCAACCCCCTCCAGAAGCCCTCATATTCGAAGACCGAATCCAATGATATCTTCGAGTCCGAGTCCGAGTCCGACTCCAAAGAGTCACAGGCTACTTTCACGAGTCGAGTTGAAGTGATGTGAGAGGGAGGAGAGGGTATCAACAAACAGACAGTAATCGTAGTAAACGTAGTGTAGGTCGTAAATACGTGTGTGCGTGCCCGTATAATACGCTCGTGCGTTCATGCTCATACGTTCATGCGTTCATGCGCGTGCGATGCAAGATAATCAGTCCGAAACCAAGTCCTGGGTGTGTATAATACAGAAAAAACCGATCCATGAGGGGGTAAAGGGTAAAAGGGTAAAGGGGTAAAAAAGAGGTCGGGATCCAGGATCCAGGATCTAAGTACCAGTCTATTTGCACAGAGCCTCACGGCGAGGTTTTCAAAAAAAAAAAAAAAGGAAAGAAGGAAAGCACAAAACACAGAACACAGAACACAAAGCTCAAGACAAAAAACGCGGAAGGCAGAGGGGCCGAGGGGTCTCACTCGATCAACCACGTCGGCGGGCGCGCAGGCCGTCCCGATCCTGATCCTGAGTACTGTCTCCTTGGCCCTTGTCCCCGCTCCCGTCCTAATCCTAATCCCGCTCCTACTCCTGGCCCTGGTCCCGACCCCAATTCCAATCTCGACCTCGACCCCGCCTGAGGCTGCGGCTGCGGCTCGCGCAAAAGCAGCTCATACGCCTCCACCGACGCCTCCCCTTCCCCTTCCACAGGGCTCACCCCATACGCACTTCCACCCCCACCTCCACCTCCATACCCAGGTCCAGGTCCGGGTCCATATCCCACATCGTACCCATACCCATACCCCAACTCATACCCATACTGACCCGCTCCAGCACTCCCCTTCGACGCCGCCGACGTAGCCGACCCCGTCCCCGTCCCCGTCCCCGTCCCCGTCCCCGTCCCCGTCCCCGAGCCTTCCTCAAAGTCGTTCCCAATATCGCCTAACACGGCCGCCTCCCACGCGGACATCACGCCTGGTCCGCGGCTCGCTACAGCACCCCCACCGCCGCCACCGGGTTCGAAGGCGGCGACGGCCTTGAGGTTGAGTATGAGTCGCGCGGTCATTAGACTGTTTATCCTGAGTGACGGAGACGGGGGTGGGGGCGGGGCGAGTTAGTACGCGGAGATCGGAGGAGAGAGGGACTAGACAGACGTACATGACGCCAAAATCCGCGTTGATCGCTTTTAAGTCTTGCTACATTGCGGGAAAGAAAAGAAGAAAAAAAATCGTGTTAGCTAAGAATGCGTCGTCCAGATGAGCACGGGCGCGACGAGCGCTTACAGGTAATATCTACACGACCCCATCAGCCAAGAACAAGTGAGAGAGCAGTCGTGAAAGGGGGCTTACAAGGAACATAAGCACAGTAAGCAAATTCGCCGAAAAGATGACAAGGAAGTACACCACGCCTATCAAGGTCAAAATCGTCAGCGTCAGGTTGCCAAATCAACATCGCGATCGCGTCGTCAAGCCACCACGCGAACGCGCGCGGACCGCAGACGAAGGAACAGACGAAGTAAGCAACACGCACCGTCCTTAAGGATAACGCGCCAAAGCCTCGACGTCGAATTAACGACGCACGACTGCTTATACGCAGCGTACGAGCGGTAGACCGTCAGGACGAGCACGACGGCATCTGGTGTATTTCACAGTCGAGCGGTTGGTTGGTTGGTTGGTTGAATATGTCGCGACGCGTAAAAATGGGCGATGGGCGAGGGGCGAGGCCAAGAGAGAAGGAGAAACGGAAAAGCGGAGTGGGTACGTTAGCAAGCAGCACCGACGAACGAAAATAAATAAATAAATAACGGCATCCCGCACCTGTCCAGAGCTCGCACACGTAGAACCAAATGAACTTTTTAGAGCTAGCATCGCCATCGCATTAACCAAAAAGAAAACCATCAGTTCCTTTACGTCCACACACCCATACCCCAAAGCTCACTTTTCCGGTGCGACAGCCAATATACACCCCGCGATCCCAGGCGGGAGCACGACCGCCTCGCCCCATACGATCGTGCAGTACTAAACATACCGCAAATATGAACATGAGCGTGAAATCGACGGCTTGCGCGAAAACGCGAAACGCGAGACCCAGAAACGCAGAAACGCAAGGAGGGAAAAGGGGGGCGCAACTGACCAGCTTGACGATAATCTCCGTAGTGAGGAAGACCGCAATAACAGCAGGGATGCGGATGCTGCGGTTGTAGATACAATATATCCGGAGTATGAACACGGCTAAAAAAACGGCGGGCGAGTGAGGAAGAACGAAATTGGGTTTTCGTAATGGTGTGAGCAGGTAAAGGGCAAGGGACGAGAGAAACGGCTTACATCCAATGACGCCGCGCTGGAAGGCAGCGATGTAGCCCGGGTAGCGGAAGTAGCGGTCGCACCTGCAGAAACGGAGCGCGAGCGCGACGCAACGTGAGCATGGCGCACGACGCGGAATGTGGATCGAAGAAGGTATAAGAGCGTGCTACGTACACCTGTAAGGCAGGAATTAACGCGATTAATTAGCACATTCCTCCGGGATAAGAGTGGATGAAGGCGCTCACCGGTCCGACCCATTGCAAATCATGAAAGCCTGCAAACAGCGGCACCGCAAAAAGAAGGCAGAAGTAAAGAAACGTGTCAACCCTCAATGCGCGTTTAACGTAGGCCCAAGCTACGGGGGGAAGGACGTACTGACGATGGTAGGAATGACCGCGAGGAAGAACACCCAGCGGTTCTACGTCCGTGCGGGTGCGGATGAGGCCTTATCAGCCCTCGCGAACTACGAGGAGAGAACGGGACGGGACGTACGAGGAACCACAGGGCAGAGAGGCCCGTGAAGCGGCGCAGCCAGACCTTCTCGACCTCGCGCGGGAGCGTAAGGAGGTTGTCGTACGCCATCATGACTACCGGCTGTCTATTAGACAGCAACTAGGACAGAGAAGACGGGTGAGGAGCGCACCGAAGGCGGCGAGGGCATAGTACTTTGCCGCCGTCCTGTTTCCGCAGCAGGACCCAGTAAGTCAGTTTCACGTCGAAGAGCGAAGAGCGGGTGGACGCACAGGTGAGTGGCGATCTCGCTAAACTGAGCGACCTGGGACGACGACATGCGCCCAGTGGCATCCGAAACAGCCCTCAGTCGGACAGCGAGCTAGTCAGTGCCAGTGCCAGGGGAGGGGTTCAGCGAACAGCAGAGTGTGGTTATACACGAAGGTGAGGGCAAGACAGAGACGAACGCCGAAGAGTTCCGTTGAATGCGCAGAACCAAGGACCAAGAGCGAGACCGGCAAGGCGAGGAGTGACCTAATCAGGCCTTTAATTCATCATCCAGAGGGTAGCAGCAGCCTGAGCCCCGCGGCCCCACCGGTTTCCATTTTCGAAAAACACGGGTCCCCCCATCCCCGGGCGCTTATCCTGATGTCAGTCCACCGCGAGTCGCGACGCTACGGCCAAGTCGGAGTCCGGTCTGGCAAGCGAGCAAAGTGCGAAATGCGGCGTGCGGCGTGCGGCGTCGGCTACGCACCCGACCCGACGACCGTGCTGCGTGTCGTCGACGACGATGGACCATGTGTGTGCGCACCGCGACCGCGAGCCTTGCGACCGGCGCGCGGACTGCTGATGGCGTCCCCATCAATTGCCTATCACGTGGGGCGAAAAAAGGTTATCAGCCTTCACACGGATCCGGATCGACATCCCGTCCGCGTCCTGAAATCCCCATTCACCTAAGTACATACATGCACTTTGCAGCGGCCGCCCACACAGGCACGCAACGCAACGCACACGCCTAACCCGCCTATGGTTGCCTAACCACACAAGTAGACGCCCGTCCTACCTCCGCCTACTATCCCGGGCGCGCCGCCCATATACCGTAGCGGCTCGCGAGTCGCCGCTCGCAACTCGCCATTCATACACACTCATCTGTATGTAAACGTGTGGGCCGACTCGGAAGCCAAGCCAAGCGAGGCGAGTTGTGTAGCGGGGTCAGTCCACAAGCCTTAAGCAGTGCATCCGTTATAAGTACTCGCATTGAACGCAAACGGAAAAAAAGAGGTCGGGGGTCCCCAAAGGATTCGTCGGATGCCCTCATCCCCTCCGATATACATACCGGCACAGTACCACATTTTACTTAAGAATCAATAGACATCCCCAACGCCCAAACCGTTTCGACGCGGAAGCAATCCTAATTTCAACTTCAGGTCCGACTTAACCTTAGCCTCAGTCTTTATTGTATTGAGTCTTGCCCTGTTACCGTTGCCGTTGCTTCCACCCCAGTGATTCAGGTCCACCCCCTAAGTACTGCACATAGTTACAATTCAAATTCCACGTTTCGGATCCACCCCACCCACATGCAGACTCAGGTAGCGCACACAGTCGACACGCGCACACGAACACGCAGAGGAGGTAATCAATCGTAAGACCAGTATGGTATCATGATGTAAGAGTGGGGGAAAAATGCATTCCAACTGTACTGTAATTGTAAATCGTGATGCCTCCCACGGTCCACCATAAAAAAAACGACAAAAACGACAAAAACGAGAGCGAGAAACGTACAAATACAAACGAGCGAGCAAGCAGCAGTCAGTGGTGCAGAACGAAAGATCGATCGAGGGCCGAAGGGTGTGTGTGAGGCCCTAAGGGCGCTAGTGGCGGGGACGGAAGCCGAAAGCCGGGAGCCGGAGTCGGTAATACGAAATACGAAATATGAAATATGAAATACGCGTACGATATGCAATATAATATGGTATGGAAAAGAAGAGAAGCGAAATGACGGGACTAGAAAAGAAGAAACTAGACGTAGAAGAAGAAAAAAAGAGAAACGCCACGCACAGCGCAAACGCGAAGCAAAAAAAAAAGACAAACAGACTAAGGAGGATCAGGGATCACCGCATCTAAAAAGGTTATTAAAAAAAAGACTCCAAAAGAAAGCGCCGCGCGCCATCACTGTCGATCCGCAAAGCTCGAATGGCACAGCGGGGCGGGGAATGGGAGAGCCACAATGAATGAATTAGCCTCCGCCTCAGCCCCTCAGCCCGTGCGTCTATCAGCATCAGCGACGATCCCTCTCAACGCCCCCCGAAACGCCTCCACATCAAACGCGAACTCAGGATCACCCACTCCCGCACACCGTTCCAATAGCTTCTCCACGTCCACCCCGCTTGAGCCCGAGCCTTTCCTTTCGCCCGTCGTGGGCATCCTCAGCCGCGGCACCGAGCTCGAGCTTTGGCTTGGACTCGTGTTGGCGTTGGCGTTCGTGTTGGAGCCCTGTTGTACAGCGAACGACCCACACCGCGCAGGCGTCCCCAGTTTCTTCCGCAGTGCCGTCCTGTCCCCGTCCCGGTCCACATCGCCAAAGTCACCCTCCGCGTCCGAGTCGCCTTTCCATTGCATCCCCAGCCCTGGCCCTGGCCTGCGAGCACCCGAGGACGACGACACTCCAGAATTAAGTTTAGGTATGGACTTGGGCACACCCGAGCCTGAGCCTGAGCTAGCGAGCCACGTGCGCACCGCCGGGTGTTCCGGTACAGGCTGACACCCGCACGCGTGATACAACTCCAGCTGCTTCAAGAACGATTTCGTCGGGTTGAACAGCGGCAGCGCTAGATATTATTATTACCGTATAAGCATACCAATACCAGTCCCAGCAAAAAAAAAAACGGAGCACACGCACCTTCTTCGATAAAGTTATACGCCTGCAACGGCGACAGCCCCCTCGCAGACATGACATACGCACATACAACCGCACACGCGCGCGACTCTTTCGTGCAGTGGATCAATACATGTTTGTGTTTGTGCTGTTCCGAACTCGAGTTCACGCCGAAGCCCTCGGCGTCATCGGCAGCAGCAGCAGCAGCCCGTCGGATAAACGACGCGCCTTCGTTCAGACGGAACAGCAAGTCCGCAGGCGACGTGCTCGAGACTTCAAGATGGTAGTGCTTGACACGCGCGAGGGCGAGGAACGTCGGTTCCTCTCCCTCTTCCTCCTCTTCGACGTCAACGTCATCATCGGAACCCTCGGAAGAGGCTTCCGAGCGCAATTTGGACGGCGTGAAGCAGGGAGGAAGCGACACGCACGACGTCGCAGCTGTGGATGGCCCAGTCGAAGAAGACGAAGAAGACAGGTGGGAGGCAGACGAGAAGGACGACGATCGTGATGATGGCGGACTGGAGAACGCAGAGTGTAGACCCGAACTGGAATCGGAGCTCGATGCAGCAGAGAGGACTGGAGAATGGACTGATGGGGGTGGTCGGCGGAACGGCCTGAGCGCAGGAGATGCTACAGGTGAGGGATGTGAAGGTGGTAAAACGGGCATCGACGCTGGCGAGATCGTGAGGAAGTGAGTCGCCTCGACTTCACTCAGGAGACTGGCCGCCTCAGTTGAGTCAGTCGGGAAATCACTGCAGAGAAAGAAAAACGCGTTCAGAATAGAATAGAATAGATGGCAGGCAAATCTCATATCTCACTCAGTGATAGACAACGACACATTCTCGTCGTTAGCAAGCTTTATTTCGACGACGTCGTCCACCCTCGCGAGGTACCTCCTCGCCTCGTGATTACGCCTGCGCCACCACGCCGCGTGCGCTGGGTGTGAGCGGACAGACCCGCGGTGATTCTCAAAGTAACCGCAATCAGCAAAGATAGCGAGTTGTCGCCGAAAGCCATAATTAGGATGCGCCTGGGCTCGTCCTGCACGGGCGAATGGCACGTCAACAGAGACCGAGACCGAAATCCAAAAGAAAGAGTGTACGCACGTCGTTTTACGAACAGGAGCGCAGCAGCGGGCGACATCCTTCTCGTCGACATCACTAAAACCCAAAACCCAACCGCCCGCCGAGATGTTCCTGCAAATTAACATTTGCCGACAAACGCGTAGCACAGAAACGAAAACTCACAGTACGCGCAGACCACGGTCGTCGAACGTGAGATTCCCATGACGCAATGTACGAGAACCTTGTGCTTCTCAATGGAAGCACGGTTCGAGGGGGGGTCAGGCGCTAAGTCTTCCCCGTCCCCGCTCCTGGGCCTCTCAGCTCCTGTAGCCCGCCCCCGCGGTGCCTCGAGCGCGTCGCGGATGAACGCGACAGCCGAAGGGAGGTGCGTGAGGATGTCTTCGCATTCGGAGTCCTGCACGGGGATACATCGGTGTACAGGCCGTGCAACTGCAGCCGTAGCCCGACCGCTCGACGTCGACGTCGATGCCGACGCCGACGCCGACTCCTCTGGGTAGTCCGGGCAGACGGAGAGGACGTGCGTGATCCCGAGCTCGGGGTGTTTGTCGAGTGTCGTCGCCGATGCCAGACTAGGTAGTGGAAGTCCGGGTCAGCCAATCAGTCCGTGAAAGGGCTTGTAGATAGCAACGTACTTTCCAATGAAGAGGTTGTCCAGCACCGCGGTGAGGTCGGGAGCAGCAATCGATACCGCGCGTGTAGTCGAAGCTGTCGTAGTCGTCGTAGTCATTGTCGTAAGTGGAGACGGCGAGCTCAAGCTCAGGAGAGGGGTAATGGTACGGGAAGAAAGAAGGAGGACGCCCTGAGCGTCTTTTCGCTCAAAAGACGCGCGCGCGTGTCGGACGGACGAATAAATTGGTGGCGCGGATTTTTTTTCTATTTTTGGGTTGATCTTCCGTTAGACTTGTCTTGCAGACTCTGTGGTTTTATGCAAGTAACGAATAGACTGGACAAGAGCACCCCTAGTTAAATACCAGACATCGATTTCTTACTAGCCCACCGATTCTCCCCCAACCCCGGCATCGTATCAGACAGGGTCCCGGGCCCGGGAGCAGATTACTGCTGTCAAAACAAGCCGTCAACGCACTTTGTGCCGGGAGTTTCAGCCTAGCCCTAATGTAACTATATGGGAGCTTTTACAATTTTATATAAGTATATTAGGGTCAAATTCGGACTTCTCCGTTGACTTTGTTGGCGCGATTCGGCAAGGCGAGCTTACGTACACAACGGGAACGAAAGTCCACTCCAAATCAATTAATAAGAAGGTAAGAAAAGGGTTCCACAGACGGCATAGCGAAGGTGCATAATCTTCTTGCAGGCCGGCTGACTCGAGAAGCAACGTAGCACATAGGAAACTCTGCTTCTTGCGCCGTTCTCACTCCAAGTGGCCCAAACCGGAGAGCAGCAGACGAACTTGAATCACGAGTACAGTTTCAGCTCACTCGCACAAAACAAAACAAAAAACAATTGATTCTCTGCATTCAGTTTTTTTGCGGGGTAAGCCGTATTGATCATGGGACCCGCCTCCCCCGCGTGAGGGTAGTGCCTCGCCGGCCCTTTCACAGGTGTATAGCATGCGCATGCATGCCGGTTTGCTCGCCGAGAAGTACTCAAGAGCCACCTTGACACCTTGGTCCTTGTGTGCCGGCGATCTTTCGGGAGGCTTCTCCCGTACTACGTATTTTGTGATATATCAGGCGATGTAGATGAGTAGGTATTACGCACGGACTTGGCAAGGGTGGTCCTGCGATTGCACCGATCATAAACTACGTCGAGGGTGATGCGACCTTGGTGCATATATATATATCCAAAAGGCTTGCTTGCTGCATTCTGACAAACCATTCACCTCTTACACACTCTAGCTTGTGAAGAGCTCGTTTTGCGAGCCTTTTTTTAATCACAAACGCCACATTTTCTGACGTCGATTATACAGACAGGAGATTCCTACATAGGCCTGTAGGCCACTAAAACCTTATCTTTTGAGTCTTGTTTTTTTTAGAGAAATAGGGAACACATAGGGCTATCACAATTGATCTTTTTTTTGCGAGTTTTAGTTGAGTGAGTCAAGCCCGGGACATGGTTCCGTTCATTACTAGGGTGTCGTTCACGAACCACTACAGTACAGTATTCGGACTCGGACCCGCTTTATTTGTCGTTCAACATTACCCCAAAGGACCGACACATGTATATACGGAGAAAGGGGAAACGACACCGTACTCCGAATTACAGCGGCACAGCCCAGAGATGAACGGCTATAGACGGAACAGACACAGAGTCAGAGGATAGGGCATAATTCATGCACCTGAGCCTAAGGGCGTCAATTCCATCCTCACAACAAAGCTGGTCCGACAAAGAAGTCAGAAGTCTTCAAAATTAATACGACAAAGTTCGATGCTTTGATCGAACCGCGCGCTGAAAAGACATCCATCGGAAGAACGAAAATGGTTCTGACCGCCGCCGCCGCCCGGCCGTTGGCCGTGCTTGACACAGACGCCCCATGGTCCGTGGGGCAAACACCGTTACAGCCACGGGTGGATGAGGAGCAGGATCGCCTGTCGACTGTGGCTCGCACGACGAGGCCGCACTCGCCGACAGAAATCGACGGGTTTGAGGCCGACATGGGAATTTCAAAAAAAATACCGCGCAACCTAAGGCTGCAGGTGATCCTGTTGATCCACGCGGCGTCTCGTGCGCTTTTTTATTCGCTCCAAGTCCGCATTGAGTAAGCGCGCTAGAGCCAACGGCTGAGACAACTTGAATTGAATCGTTTCTCTTAGCCCCGCAGGCTGAGCAGTGGAAAATAGCGGTAAAAGACGGATCGTACGACTCGCAGAGAGCATCTTAACGGTGCAACATCGCCGTCTTTGCAGAAAATACAGGTGAGGACCGCGTGACGTCACGTAAGAACGTCGGGGGGCAAGCGTGACAGGCACCGCGCGGATCCGGCGATCAGGATTAATATTCGGGCTTGAGGCGCGCTTAGGCGCCTTGCATGCTCGCTTCCGACAGCGGTCATGCTGCTGCTCCCTATATATTTCCCCGGATCGTCTGCTTTTTCTTTTTCATCTCCCTCTCGTCCCCTCGCCCCCTCTCCTCCCGCACCGCCATGATCTCCGCCAAGTTCCTCCTTCTCTCCCTCTTCGTCGCCGCCGTCGGCGTCGGCGCGCAGACCCCTTCCTACCTCTCCCCCGTCCTCCTCGAGCCAGGGAACGACGCCGGCATGTGCCTCACCGCCGCTAACAACACCAACGGCGCCCAGGTCTCCATCCAGCCGTGTACTGGTGCGGAGAGTCAGCAGTGGACATTCGAGGGCGGGTCTGTCAAGTTGTACAGTAACGCCAAGTGCCTTGATGTTACTAATGGCGCGGACGCGGACGGGACGAAGCTTCAGATCTGGGACTGCAGTGCGAATGATGCGAATCAGCAGTTCTACTATACGACTGACTACAGGTGCGTGCCATCTTCGCATCGGTCGACTCAACTCGTTCTAACTGTTTTTTTTTGTATAGACTCGCATGGACGAACATGGGCAAATGCGTCGACCTTACCGGCGGCTCCCTCTCCACCGGGAACCTAATCCAAGTCTGGTCATGCACGAGCAACAACGCGAACCAAGTCTGGAACACAGGGTACCACATCTCCGCTCTACCACAGCAATCCGAGAGCGGGCAAACGGGGTACAACAGCTGCGGACTCGGAACGTCGCAGACCTCGATGTGCCAGACCGTCTGGCTGAACGACGTCGACGATTTCTGTTTGTGGGCGCCCCCGAGCGTGGGTACTATCGGCGATACGGAGCGCGAGGAGGTCGCGTGGTGTACGAAGAGTGGACGTGGCGCGAGGACTATACCTGATGGGACGCTGCAGGGCGTGCATTTTGTAAAGACGCCCGACTACGTACAGGTCACTGGCGTTGGCGACTTTACGAAGATCAACATCCCCTCAGGCGACGAGGGCGGAGAGGCAAGTCCCACCCACCCTCCTCCTCACTCCTCTCCACACTAACACCTCCCCCCGTCCTAGCTGGACCCACACGGCGCAGACGGGAACGGCAACCCAATCGGTGGACTCGTCTACGGCAGCACCTTCGGCTCCGACCTGCAATACCACGAATGGACCTCCTTCATCAGCTCCTCCGAGTTCTGCTTCCGCGCATGCACAGGGCCCAACGCCGCCAAGACGTGTAACCACATCTACGACGTCATGGGCTGCTTCTGGAACATGCCTGCGAACTACGACGCGGGTGTGTTCGAGAGCTGCGAGGGCGATGATGATTTGCCGATGGGTGTGTATGGAGCGTCGACGTGGTATCAGGGTGTGAGCCCGACGCCGTCGGCGCACCCTGCTGCGAGCTCTAGTGATTGTACGACTGTACCTACTGTCAGCGTTGGTCCCCTCTGAGGGTATCGGCGCCCGCTGGCCCGACTTTAGTTTTAGCCCCCAGCCAACGGACCTTTTCCAAGAGACTTTTTCGTTTTCGTTTTTCCCTTTTTTTCACGGACAGACAGACGGACCTCCCCCCCTTTTATTCCGCTTTCAACGTAGCCTACACATGGACACGAAAACGCTTATTTTTTCTTTCTTCTCGACCTCGAACTTGACATTCACGATCTAAATAATATCGCTTTTATTTCTCTTGGTTACGAACTACTTTCATAAAACGTACTTAGTCAGTACTTTTGCACTGTATCACGCGTACGCACGTACGCACGCCCGTACGTTCGAATGAAATTAAAAAAGAAAGGGCCGTTAATATTACTTCTCCGTCCGCGCTTTTACACACACATACGTTCTACGTATGCAGTCCATCGCAGCCAGAGCTCAGGACCCAAAGAACACAGCCTAGAGAACAAATCTCAAGGATCGAATTCATCTATGTACACGGCCCGCCCTGATGAGAAATTAATAAGTATACTATACAGGGTACCTAACAGGTATAAAAAAACCGAACCAAACCGAATCAAGAAAACGAAGCGGGGCTACAAGCGCAGATACGATAAGTTCGAGTCGAGTCCGTTCGGGAAAGAGAAAGGCGGGGTAAGGAGGAAAGCGAAAGGCGAAGGCGAGAGGTGAGAGGTGAGATAGGAAAGGGAGAAAGGGAGAAAGGGACAACGCCCATAGGCTAATAATGAGAGAGAACAATTAATGCGAAATGAAGATGAAAAAAGGGTGATATGCATAATGCGATATTGGTTGTAACGGACTGACGCGCAATTCTAATATGTATATATATGAGTATGCTTAAGAGTACGAACGCGGACATGTCGGGTGGCGACTTTCTATTTTCTAGCCAGAGAACAGATGGGTTGGGCTGGGGCTGGGGGTTGGACGGGGGTGGCTACGAGCCGGACGTGCCCCGGCGCTGCTTCTCTCGGTACTCGACGCTGGCGTACCACGCACCGCCGACGAGCGTCAGCACGATCCCTAGCCCGTTCACGGGTGTGATGGTGAGGTCGAATAGGAACACCGCGATCAGGATCGTCAACACCTGCTTCACGTTCGCTGCAGCCGCCGAAGAGGAAGAAAATTGAGAAAAAAAACAGTAGTAAGTAACGTCAGTGATCCCAACCCGTAAACGGTCGAGGAACACGTAAACACGCACCAGCGACCGTGATGCTCAACGCCCCGACCTTCTTGTTCGCGGTGAAGCTCACCACATTAAGCGCGAACGCGAGTAAACCGTTCGCCAGGAGCGCGAGCCCGCGGCCCGCGCTCATATCCCGCGCAGATGACGCTCGTACGCGCTCGAGCTCACCCGCGGCAGCGGCAGCGGCGACGCATTGGATGAACGCGAGTGGAGACATGCGCGAGAGGAGGTCGAGCGGGTGGAGCTGTAGGCGTGCGCGCTGCCTTGCGGGGAGCGGGGCGCCTGACGAGGGTGCGCGGTGGTGTGTTCCTATTGCGCCTGAACCTGTGCCGGCGCCGGCACCGGCGCTCGTGCTTGTGCTCGGCTGTGGTGATTGAAGGACGTTCGTGAAGACGGTTTTGAGCGCGGCGAGGAAGGTGCCGAAGAGCGTGAGGAGGAGACCCCAGGTCGTGAAGTAGTAGTCGCCGAATGTGCTGTAGCAGGGGTTTTTGCTTATTGGAGGGTCAAGTGACCGGAGTGTACGGAGGAGCACTCACGCGAAGCCGACGCCTGCTATCACCGGGAGGAGGGATACCATTTTCTTCGCGCTGTATCGCGTGTTCAGGAAAGCGAATGATACGGCCATCACGAAGATGGGCGTTGCAGCCCGCACCACTTGATGGAACTGGGTGGGTGTGCCGTGTGCGCACGGACTAAGACTGAATCCAGGGGGACTCGGTGAAGCGTGCCACTCACCGGAACGGTCACCAAGCCGAGGCTCAGATTGCTCACGGCGATGTTCACCGTGTACAGCACGCTGAACGCTGCAAGCACCACGTTCTCCCCGAGCGAGAGCTGCCGTGGCTCAAAGACGCCCCGCTCCATCAGGATGTACCCGCCGATGCTCCCGCAGAGTGCATGTAGGGCAGTGAGCGTGTAAGGGAACGGGAAGCGGACGAGGACGAATTTGTTGTAGAGCGTTAGACTGAGGTTGGAGAGGAAGTAGAGCGCGAGCCAGGAGAGCTGCGAACCCGATGCTATCGTCACGGACGACGGCAGACGCAGCTGTTTCATCTGCCTGACGGGGCTAGAGAAGTCCTGCATGAGCGGAATCTCGTCGGGGTCGTCCCGCCCGTTTTCCGGCATCGGCGTCGAAGTGAATGGGAGTGTCGTCGGAGACCACGATGCGAACACGTCGCGGAAGCCACCTTGTCGCATTGGATGGATTCCTTTGTCGTTAATTAGCCAGCAGGTGTATCTGAGAAACCCGCCCGTTAGATAGTAGGTTGTGCGTGTGCTGTGGTACGCACAATTACATTCGAAGATTAAAATTGGCGAGAGGCGGAGGAGGGAGAGAGGAGGGGAAGGACGTGCACACGGCGGCGACTTGAAAGCCTCCGCAGCCGTCACGCTCTCTCGGCTGCGTACTGACCAGCATCTCGGCAACCTGAACTTCGAACATGATCACTGCACATAACGAAAATCTCCCGCGCGCTGGCAGCGTCTCGTCGTCAAATCGATAGGACGCCAACATCAGCATCGTTTGGCATGAAACCATCGTTCTGTGGAGGCGGCGGCAGCACTGTGCACAGTGTAGGGAACACCCATGTGCATCCTGGCGCAACGACGGCGACTGAGGAGGGAAAACTGAAGACGAACGCTGGCACGCCGCTGATATAGGGAAATACATTCGGGGCCTTCCTCGATTCTATGGTTCAGGCATTGACGGGAATACAGCGCATCAACGATCCCTCACGACCTGTCCCGCACAAGAGGCACCGTCGCACAAGATGGAAATACCGCAAGCTATCAAAAGACCATACTCGTCTCTCTGACCGGGCAAGGCATGCTGAGGCTTAAAATGCGCGTTCGTCCACATGCTTCGGGCCTCGAACATGCTGGCCCACACCCACGCTGCGACGATATGGGTCTTTGAATATCTGCTTACGGTCTTGACGCCTCCCGCCATCAAGTCCACCGCACACGGTCAAGCCGTACTATTATTGATGTTGATCCCGACGGGAGTGGGCAATTACCTCTAAAATGCTCGTGATGGTCTGGCTACGGACTCCGCTTGTTCAATCTATTTTCGTCTTGCGAGCGGATAGGACGAGGATAACTAAAACCCATATTTGAGCAGTTCGGTACTATTCTCAGTACTACGCACTGGTTCACTCGTACCATCAAGTCTCGTGCAGGGAGGAGATGTACTTTGCCAATGGCTTGAATATTAGGGTTGGAATACCTGTCTGATATTCTCAATGGTGGTCTTCGTCTCTCATGCTTCGGAACTATGCTTACAAATCCCAGTCCTCCTGCGTGGCATGCTATGACGATCAATGCAGCTCGTGGATAGTCGCCGAAGTGAGCTCAACTAACTGATATAATTTTACTTTGTCTTTGGAACATCCGACTTCGCTATTTACGGGAGCTCAAGCCTATAGTGCTGTGCTGTATGGGGGAATTGCAAAGGGACACTGATGTGTTTTGAAATTGTTGTACGTGAAAGTCTGCTGCAGCATTTGAAGAATGGGTTCTTTGAAATCTGTTCGCCGACAGAAGCTGCTTTACTCAACGGGGCCGACACGGCGAGGGCTAAAGCCTGTCTTGCTCTATTTCAAAATAGTGATACTACGGCTGCCCTTTCCATTGTATAAACGTACTCCGAACATTCGAATTTCTACTAGACGAGCGTAACACACTACCGCACCATTACTCCTATCATGCCTTGCGGCACCGACCTTGCCAGGAGTCGCCCAGGCTTAGATCGGTCCACCTGACAATCTTGTAATTTGACCGCTACGCAGGGCTTGTTCCTTCAGCCCAAAGGTCCGCCTAAACACCCTTACAGGGCTGGCTGATTCCCGGCTAGATCTTTATCCTCCCTTTGAAGAATAGATCTTATGAAGCTCCACTGCACTACATAAAACTCTTTTCCAATGTATAGCTTGGCAATTGGGAGGGCTGCAAGTGTTTCGTTTAAGATAGGCTTGAAATATACTTATGAGCTGTCATATCATGCTAAATAAATGGAGCATGATATTAGAACTGAATACTTCTAAAACCGGAAACGAATGTATCTACACCGTGACGCGTACGGACCCGGCACCAAGTTCAGGATTCAGGAAAGTAGCCGACTGTCGGGTCGCCTATTTTCAGACTTGATAACTTGTTATCAGTCACAAATACGGGGAATCCCGCGCGAGAGAGATCACGTCTAGTCCAACTCTAATATGCATGTGAACTCGGTCTACAGTAATAGTAATCGACAAATACTGCCCTCGTTCGATCCATTCAACCGACCGCGAGTCCGCGACTAGACGCGCCGACATCACGTGCACCTCGGCTCGGGCCCGTTGCCCAATATGACATCATAACCCGTCACTCAGTAAAGCTCCCAATATTCCAGTGGTAATATTCCAAACCAATTCTCTACCGACGACCACGACCACGACGATGTACGCCCTCGCACACTCCGCCAGGCTTCCGCGCAGCCGCCTCGGCCTTAACCTCACACCCACGCTCGCACTCGCGCGCATAGGTACACGCACGCTGTACGCTTCTCCCGGCGCGCCAGCACCCGCACGGACGAAAGGCCAAGCCCCGGCTAGCGCGCGCACGCCGAAGGAGAGCACACACCTCGATCAGAACCCGCACCTCAAGCACGCGGCGTCGCCCGCCGGCGGGGACGAGGGGCGCGACATCGGCCACGGGAACGCTGCGCCAGAGCCGGAGCTGCCGTCGAAGGTGCGGGAACGCGGTCAGAAGCAGGAGAAAGAAAGGAAAGAGAGGAAGGTAGAGAAGGGGGACCCGACTCAGCCTGATTCTGCGGGGCGCTCGGAGAAGGCGATGGACCTGGGTACGCCAAACGGACGGCGCGGGCTGCATACTTCGGCGTGGCGTGGTGCGGAGAAGCATACGACGGACAGCTACTCTAAGGGGGTGGACACGAACCCGCCGGCGTCGAGCAAGACGCACCGTGTGGACGACGCGCGGGGTGAGACACACCGCCCGAACGAGCAGTACGCGGACCCTAAAAAGGAGTATGCGACTGTCAAACACAACGAATCGTACGAACCACCTGTTGAAGGGGACGGGAGCGTGAGGGTGCGCGATCCCCAGGGGAAGAAGGCGCGGGAGCACGGCGAGAAGAAAGAGAAAGAGGAGAAAGAGGAGAAAGAGGAGAAAGAGGAGAAAGAGGAGAAAGAGGAGAAAGAGAGGAAAGTGGAAAAGGAGGACCCGACGCAGCCTGAGACTGCGGGGCGCTCGAAGAAGGCGCTGGACCTGGGTACGCCAAACGGGCGGCGTGAGCTGCATACCTCGGCGCAGCGTAATGCGGAGAAGCACTCGGCGGACAACTATTTTAAAGATGTGGACACAAACCCGCCGCCGTCGAACAAGACGCACAGTGTGGATAATGCGCGGGGCGACACACACCGCCCGAACGAGCAGTACGCGGACCCCCAAAAGGAGTATGTGAGTGTCAGCCGCGACGAGCCGTACGAGCCGCGCGTCGAGGAGAATGGGAGCGGGACGGGGCGCGAGCTGCAGGGGCAGAAGGACCAGAAGCTGCGGTATGGCGGGAAGAAACGAGATTCGATGAAAAATGCGCCTGGTCGGAATGAAGGCGCGGACAAATCTGATGCGGGGGGAAGGAAACCGGAGGGTCGAGAGTGACTCAAGGGTCGTGATATGTGAATTTCCAACGCACTGTACCAATAGCGACAACTAGAAAAGCTCGAGTCTCGTTCGAAGTGTGTTGAAGCTGATAGCCACTCGGTGTGTGTATAGGAAGCTGGACGTGGTTTGTGCCGTCTCTACCGTGGAGAAAGCAGCCAGCGGTATTACCGTTCGCGCAGAAAATATTGGGTCTATGCGGACTTGCCATCGTGCATCAAACAGAAACAATTGCAACAAATAGTATAATGACATACAATAATGTAAAAGGCTCAGTGGTGCCCTTTTTAAGTGTCTCCCGTCCGTCTGAGCGTAGCGTCCCGTACTCTCAACACCGCTACCTGTGCACCTCCGTCGCCGTCGATGCCCACTCCGACAAACCGCGAGACCTGTGAGCCCCGTGAGGGACAGAAAAAAGCGTGCGCCTAGTTCTAGCTCTAGCCTTAACTCCGCTCGTCCCACTGCTCGAACTTCCCCGCGGCAAGACTGGCACGGTACGCGCCGTCGACGGTCGCGAAGAGCGTGTCGAGCTGTCCGAGCGCGGAGACGAGCGCTGTGAGCGCTGAGCGGCCGTCTGGCGGTGTGGAAAGTGAAGGTGGGTGTTAGTGTTGTGGTTGCGTATAAAGGAGGAAGGGCGCGAAAGGAGGGGGCGGGAAGGGGGGCGGGGACGTACCGTACATCTGCACGCGGACTTGGATGATGTTTTCTGAAGGGTGCGGTGCGCTGTAGAGATAGTATGGTTAGTCGATTGTTGCATGGACGGCGGAACGCGGGGGGCGCCGTAGGACGCAAAAGAGTAAAATAAGGGCGTGGTATACGGGTAGTGTTTATTAAAAAAAAGGGCGAGGGGAGGGGGGGAACGACAGTGCATACAAAAGCACCTGAAGAGAAAAGGACAACCAACTCACCTGTACCCACAGAACTCGACCTCCGGACTGTCGCGCATGGCCAGGTAAGTCCTCTTTACATCACACAATAATCAGCACAGGGGGACAAACGACGCACTTTTTCATCAGCATCCATCGGAGAGCGTTACCTATCGTGTGGCCCTCGTCGTGTATCCGGAAGGTCACCGCGGAGAGGTCGGGGGCGGCGCCCTTCATCTGCGGGCGGAGTGGCGGATATCAGCTGGGTGTAGATATTTTGGGGCGAGGCGTAACCTACTATTGAGACCTTGGGTATTCCCGTTTCTTCTGTCGTCATCGCTTGTGTTGGTGCCCGCTGTGCTTGGACTCAGAGTCAGGAAGGGTTGGACGACTGCCTCGGAAGTCCGAGATAATTTGCGTGGAGATCACGTGACATAAAGGGATAATTATAAGATGAAATCTCTGTCCATAATTCAATTTACATCTTTTTGGTCTAGCAAACGTCGAGGGATTATGGCAGAACAAGAGCGACAAAAGCAGCATTTCGTTACTGGAATTAACTAGGGCACGAATGGTGAAAAGCAGCTGAAAGCGGGCACGAGGCACGAGTAACCGGAAATCAATTGAAGCGCATCACCGGTGCAGCTAGCTGCCAGTACGGTGTTACCGGAAGCAACTGTCATGCATCCTCCGGGTGACTGTTCTCTACTGCTGCGTGCCCGTACTTCGACAACAGTAATGGACTCGCCTTATAAACCGCCACCATCGTGTATAAAGTCGCTTCCGAGTCGCCTCTATGTCTGCTGATTGTGCTGGCCCTCGAACATCATGATGACGCCCCAGACGGCTCGCAACCTCACGCTGTGCGTCCCCCGGCCCTCCTTCGTGCACGCGCAGGGAGGCTCCTATGACGCGCGCGAGCCCGTCCTCGTTGAGTCGGACATCCCGACGACGGACAAGGCGGACCACATCCTCATCTGCGTCGACCGCTTCGGCTTCTCCATGAACAACATCACCTACCAGGCGCTCGGCGAGGCGCCCCATTTCAGGTGCGCGAGGGACTTTTCAGTTAATCCCGACCAGTTTTCTTTCTGACTTGAATAAATAATGCAGGTACTTTGAGTACCACACTGTGCCGGAGACGCCGACGACGTCGCAGAAGTCGCACGGTCTGATCCCCGCTTGGGGGTTCGGTACCGTCGTGTGGTCCTCGCACAAGCGCGTCGCGGCCGGCGAGCGCGTCTACGGCTACTTCGCCCCGACGCGCTACCTCCTCTTGCCCATCTCCCCGTCCGACGTCAGCACATACGCCGTCTTCGTCTCCCGTCCCCATTTACCAAAAGGTGCGCGTCGCAGCTCTTTCTCTTCGCACCTCGCGCCCCTGTCTGACAAGCGGGCGCCAAATATACAGATAGGAGGCCGTACAACATGATCACACGCTGCAGTACTGACAGGCTGTACGACCCCGACCCTGCGCTCGAGGACCTCATGATGCTCTACCGCCCGCTCTTCTGGACGGCCTTCTGGTGCGTCGACTGGCTCGCCGCGTCCGCGTTCCGCGGTGGCGTCACGCGCTTCCTCGTCTCCTCCGCGTCTTCCAAGACCGCGTTCTGCTTCGCGTACCTCATCCGCAGGCAGTTCGCGCGCGACGGTGACGGTGACGCGTCGAGGGGGCTTAGCATCGTGGGCCTGACGAGCACGAAGCACGTTGGGTTCACGAGCGGACTCGGGTTGTATGACCGTGTGCTCGAATACGGCGCGCTCCCCGCGCTCTTTGAGTCGGAGTCGGCTTCAGCCTCAAGAGAAGGAGAGCGGAAAGGCTGGATATACGCCGACGTCGCGGGGAACGACGCGCTCAACGAGCGCATCCGCACATCCTTCTGCTCCGAACGCGGCGCGCGGCTCGTCGCGCAGATTAGTCTGGGCCTCACAAACCTGAGCCCCGGTGCGCCCGCAGGGAGCTCGGCGAGCTGGACAGCCAACGCATCGCTGCTCGACGCCGCTCAACGTCCAGCGATCTCGGGCCCCGCATCGACTACCCCGGCAGTCGAAGGCGCGGCCGCGGCCGCGACCGCAGCGCCCGACCTCCCCGCACCCGAATCGTTCTTCATGCCCGAGTGGCTCGTGCTACGCCGCGCACAGCTGTCCCCCGCGGAGATCGGAGAGATGCAGGCCGCAGCGTGGGCCGCGCTGCTGCGCGACGGACGTGCATGGGTGCGCGTCGAGCGCCTGTGGGGCGGCGAGGACGGGCGCACGGTGGCGTGTGCGTATAAGGAGGTCGTGCGCGGCGCGGTTGGTCCTGAGCGCGGACTTGTGTGGAGTATGTGGGGGGAGGATGGCTCGGGTGCGAATGTGAATGCGAATGTGAATGCTGGCACTGGTTCGGGTGGGAAGAGGGGTGCGAAGCTGTGAAGTCGTATGGTATATTGTGTTCCTGTCTTGGGGTGGGGGAGTCTGTCGATGGGTTCGTAGTCTCCCCGCCAGCCTCTGGTTTTACTTGTTCTCCCCTATTTTGGTGTAACATGTACTTAATTCTTGTCGAAGTAGGGCTAGAGCTAGGCCATATACATGCCTGCAGCACGCATTTATCTTTTTGGACAAATATGTAGGTCTGCCAGTGAGCATGAGGGAAAAAGGCATCCAGTGGTGGTTGCTCTGGTCCCTGCAGCGCGGCCTGAGCGGATTCTCTGCGTCTATGTCTATGATACTTGTGAACCAAAATCTGAGGAGAACAAAACTTACAGACTTGCGATTTGCGAAAAAAGTGCAGATCTTCTGAGTCTTACTTCCCTCGTTTCTGTACGGTAGGATATTGTACTGTAGCACGTTTTGGGACTTAAACATTGTATCAATTAATCCTTTAATGCGTCCTATAGTTACCATCGATTGACGATGTCATCAACAGGTATAATGGCTAAGTACATGTACCGAGATTCAGTGGTCTAGCGGTTATGATATCTGTCTAACACACAGATGGTTCCAGGTTCGACCCCTGGCTGAATCAATTTTTTCTTTTATAAATATTTATATCTCACTGAAAAGTTTTATTACTTTCTTATTGGGTGACTTCCCGTAAGCTTTTAATCAGCTCATTAGATTATTTTTGCGCCCAAAAAGGCAGGAATACGTAGGCGAAAAAGTGCCGGGTTCTCTGAGCACCGCCTCCGTAGGTAAAATGAGGTTGAGTAAACTCTAATCTGGAAGGGGGGGTACCCCCCCTGTCCAGATTTAAGTTTAATCCAAATACTGCAACAAGCCACTTTAGGAAGGAGACCCTGGACGGCAAACACAGATCTCATTAACGCTTACCACATTTGGCTATGCCGGCTCTCGGCTCATTCACTCAAGACGGCAACATTTATTCTATCCGTGAATGCTACGGAAATAATCAACGACTAGAAAACTAACTAGGCACAGCTGGGGGTGCCAAAAAGGGTCCAAATTTATTCAACTTTTTTGATTAAAAGCTTACGGGAAGTCATCCATTTTCTTTCTTTTCTGAAAATGCTTAACGCGAGCGTTGGTGCACGACTTGTTTAATTAGTACGATCGTCATTGCTATTACTACCTTTTGCACCATGACAAGAGTTGCACTTGAGTCGAATCTGCTCCCACCGACAAGTTCGGCCATCAAGTCTAGGCGTAAGCTACTTACTACTATATACTAGCTGATAAACCGCCGTGGTGCCGATTGGCGCCGAATGAGCCGGCACTTGAAAGCTGGACCTGTCTTCATGAACGCAAGACCACATAATAATGTAAAAGGGCCGTACTCATCTTTGAATATTAGGACAAAAGAAAGTCAACGAAACTGGGAGTGTACCATAGGTTATACGACCACTACCAGAAAACGCTTGGGAACCGGCTGACGGCTGGCCACACCTAAAGGTTCAGGAACCAACAGTACAGTAAACATTTCCAGGTTCTCTCACGACCTGCAGGTCCATCACCGAGTAACACCCTCAGGCTGCATGCAGACGATCCGAGATCTACCGGCTGACTACAACGGGGGTTTCGCTATCATAAGCCCCAGGCAAGAGCACTTCAAGTTGTCCTCCGTGAAGAGATGCCAAGAACTTTTTATCAACTCGAACCCTTAGTCCTTGAAGAGCTCGTCAAGAAATACACCGCAGGCTTACCCTCCTTCACGCCCTCTGACTTCTCGACTTTTCCTTATAGTAAAGGGGCACCAGAACAACGTAAAGAAGTTGTAGTCCTTCTGTCTGGAAGTACCGGTACATTTGGATCAAATATCCTTGCGGAGCTTACCACGTCGACATTTGTCAAATACGTGTATGCAGTCTCGCGGCCCTCTGCGACTGGTGTCACTGTCTATGAGAGGCATGCTCAAGCGTACAAAAGGGAAGGATTAGATGAAGCGCTGCTCCAAAGTCCTAAGGTGCGTCTGTTGGATGGAGATTTTAGCATAAAGGGGTTCGGTATGGACCCAGGAATGTTTACAAGGGTAAGCCATTGTCGTTAATTGATGTAAAGTGCGAGTCCCTCACATTTTATAGCTCGAATCGTCCGTTACACACATTATACACAACGGTAAAACCCTCGTTATCCGTTTATCACAATCCCAACTCATTCTTCAAGGCTGGAAGGTCGATTTCAGCGCCCCTGTCCAGGACTTCGAAGCGAATATTCAGAGTGTACGAAACCTTATTGATTTCGCCCTATGCTCTCGAGCTCTTGGGGGTCGTCCGGCAAAATTGATTTTTATCAGTTCACTTGGCGTTTTTCATTGTGAGTCATCAAGATTGTGGCCCCTTTCCCAAGAATCTTACAGTTTTTTTATGGTCCCTCTAAATTTGCAATCGCCGCACAGATTCGGACCCGCCAAATCCTGACGAATTATGGCCAGAAGAACACCTCGATACTCCTTATAGCGCAATTGGCCAGGGTTACGCCGAGGCCAAATGGGTATCGGAGAACGTTCTAGCCCAAGCGGCCATATATACAGCTCTGCGACCGACAGTTATCAGGGTCGGACAGCTCGTTGGCGGCCCAAATGGGTATTGGAGCGAGAAACAGTGGTTTGCGGCACTGATCAAGTCTAGCATATTCTTGGGAAAGCTTCCTGCCGCTCCTGGTGTACGTGCCCGCCTTGTCTCTGGCATTTTTACACTCCGGACGTAGCCCTGCATACTTATGTATGTGGTACCCTTTGTAGGTCCTTGCCTGGAACACGACGCAGGTTGCTGCACGGGCTCTGCTGGATATGCTTGATTCAGAGGATCCCTACTTGCACCTAGTGCACCCAAGGCCAGTCGAATGGAATGTACTCATGTCAATCTTCGCGCGGAAACTTCACTTGCCTATCGTCCATCTTGACGAGTGGATGGATGACCTGGAGCGCTCAAATGACCTTGCTTGTCACGAAGCCTCTCAAACGAGCGTGGTACCCTCACGCGAGATCATGAGACGGGCGCTGCGAAAAAATCCGGCTCTGCGATTGCTTGTCCTATTTCGAAAGGGGAGAGATGGCACTCAGGTCCATGCAGATGGGCGGCCCGTGCGGCAGGCAATATTGTCGAAGGGTGTCCGCTCCGATAAAGCTATCAAGGCGTCCAAGACACTCAGAGACCACGACCTGCCGCAGATCGGCGAGGAGGATGTAGAACGATGGATGGAGAATTGGAGGAAAGTGGAATTCCTGGAAACGGGCCACGATTCTGTTAAATCACTGTTGTGATCATCTTCTGTAGTAGTTTGGGACTTGTGTAGGTCTAGATCATTGTATATATATGTTTGTGCGCTTTCCCACAATCTTAGTCATTCATGAGTCGACGAATTCCGCGATTACGCCAACCTAGAAGTTGCAATAGCCTGAGTACGATTCGCTTATTTCCTGTGCCATTATTTTGCTCTTCTGCAAATTGCCAGCCCTGGGCGACAACTTCTATTGCATTCATCTCTAGTCTTTGCATACTCAGTGAAGGCGTGGCAGAATCGCAACCGATCACGGGAAGAGCTGAACACACAGCTACCCGCGCCCGTCGGCCCGTGTATATATACATCCATATTCAACGGATCGGCGGTACTAGTGGCGGCTGCACGCACTCCACCACAATGGATTAACGGAGAAATCTGCGAGTATGAAAATACGTACATTTTGTTTAGAACGGTGATGGGTCGTATAAAGTGCTTCCCGCAACGTCCGGAACACTCGAGGGCTGAAGAACTTTCCTCTATCTGGCATGCTCGCGTTAACATTGTCACTGCGGCAGTCAATAATAGTAGTGGCTACTTGTGGACTGGTACGGCCGTTTGATTTTGTCGTAGTTGCTTTCTTAATTGACCCTACAGATCACACACGTCGTCTATAAGAGGCACGAAGTTCCGCCGTCAAGGATCCGACTCCTCACAACCTTCGTGCTTCTCGTTGCAAGTCCCGTTTTCTCTTCAGTCTTTCTTTACAGGCACTTTTCTGCAGGCGTTGCCAGTGCCTTCTGTGTTGGCCTTTCGGTTTTCTATTTCACGCTTCTCTCAAGTATCGCAGTGTACCGTGTCTCGCCATGGCATCCACTCGCAAAATATCCTGTGCCGCTCATTGCCGCTCAGCTAACATAGTTCTGGCTTGTGCGCGCGACGGTGACGAGGAAATACCATGTCACGTCGAAAGGCTTGCATGACAAGTATGGACCATACATCCGTGTCGGTAAGTTATCAGCTCGTCCCATCCGTCAAATATGAACCCTGAAGTTTCTTCAGGACCGAACGAAGTGTCTTTTGTCGACGCGGACCTCATTCCGAAAATTATGGGCCCTGATGGAATGCCGAAGGGACCAAGTAAGCCTCCCTGATCTGCCCTTCTGTGATATACTGTACTTATGTGTGTCAATCTCTTATATGTTGCTTAAGCCGAGATTTTCAGTCATACCCTAGGCCTTTATTTTCTTTTGCCAGATATGACTCGACTTGTACGCAAAACAAAATCTGCAATTACGTTGGCTACTAACAAAACGCTGTGATTTCGGTGGTACAATAGATATGGCGACAGCAAGCGTAAATTCGCTGATGTACAAGATTTAAGGGACACAGGTAAATGCAAATTACGCACGGTCACTCCATCCGCCGTGCATACTTTGGTTAGTGTCCAAGCATGCTTATGGATGGATGGATGCAGGATATGGGGGTTATCTTAGAGATTCGCCCTTAAGCTAAGTACGACCGGAAGCGGCCCAACTGTTAGTACGAAACTATCCTCCAAATCCTCGTTCCACCGCCGCACATCGTAGCCCTCTGCGAGACGCATCTCGAAGCGTTGCAGCAAAAGCGCAGTGACGCAACGGATCTCCGAGAGCGCAAGCATTTTCCCCGCGCAATTGGCAGGGCCGTACGAGAACGGGATAAATGCAGCGATATCGTTGACGACCTCTGATGATCCTTTTTCAGTAGCGTCGGCGGGAGTCTGCAGCCAGCGCTCGGGCCAGAATGCGTCGGGCTTGGGAGAGAAATAGCGCGGATCCCGGTGATAGACGTATGGAGGAAGGTTCAAGGCTGTTCCCTCCGGTATTGCACTGTGTACAATTGTAAGCTCATCAAAGCGCAGCGGAGAACCAAAGAAAGAGTTCATACTGATGTCCGACCTGTTTGCTCCCCTTGCCGATAGCAGGCGCTCGCTGTAAGCCTGTCGGGACCGGAGGCTGGAGACGCAGAGTTTCATTGCTACCCGTAGGAAAACGCTTAGACAGGTCCACAGCCTGAGATTCACAGAGTGGATCAGCTTACATCACTGCGTTCAAATACGGAAGTTCGGCAAGCTTGGTAAAATCAAACGGATCTCCTTCGCCCAGGGGGAACGCATCATCGAGTTCCTTCCGAAGGCGAGCAAGCACGTCGAGATTCGACAGTAGATAAAAAAAGAGACCACTCATAGTAGTCGCAGTGGTGTCTGATCCTGCGATAATGGCTAGTTTGCTGTTTTCGATCACAAATTCTTGCGATGGGAACGCGCTGGCTCCTGCTTCTTCATTCACAAGATGGTGGAATATGTCCCTCCTACGCGGGTTTTCCCTACGATGCGCGATACAGTCGATGCAGAACTTGTTGAACCTATCCACGGACTCGACAGCTGCTGGAAACTTGTGAACAATATGGATCGACCATGGAATATGCTGCAGAATCGCTAACGTCCTGTGATTCCATTGAGATGGAAGATAAAAAGTACATTCAAAAGATGTTTTCTTACCCCATTTGTTTATTTATCATCGTCCAAATGCCAGACGAGTCACCATCTTTCATAAGATCAAAACCACCACCAAATCTGCGGAAGCGTAAAGTGAGGCAAGAAGATAAGCTGAGTTTTCGAAAAACATACGCCATGTCCCCCATGAAATCAAAAGCGAAGCGACTCAACCACAATGGGAGATCAACACCATCCTCACCCTTGCCTCCCCTTTCTGCGGTAAGTTTCTCTAGTTCTTCCGCAAGCTGCAACGTGCGCTTCTCAATGGTTGGTGCATAGTCTCGTATGGAGGCCGCGCTTAAAGCCTGCGACCATGGCTTGCGCTTTTGTGCATGATCGGCTAGATCTCTTGTCGAGACGACATTCGTGGGATGGCCAGGAATACGCAATCCCTCGAACGCTGGAAAGATGAAAGATCGACAATATTAACATCACGAAGAGTAGATCAGGCTGGGCTCACATGGTCCTTTTGGCATTCCATCGGGACCCATAATCTTCGTGATGAGGCCCACATCAACGAAAGATACTTCGTTAGGCCCTGAAGAAACCTCAAGATTTATTACTTGAACAGGCGAAGAAGATTGATAGCTTACCGACACGGACGTATGGCCCATATTTGTCATGTAGGGCTTTCAATTTGAGGTGGTATTTCCCACCCATGGCCGCATACACAAGCCAGAATTGCGTCAGCTTTGCAATCAGAGGCCCGGGGTATTTTGCGAGTGGATGCCATGGAGAAACGCGGTATGTAGCGATACTCGAAAGAAGCGCAACGTAGAAAACAGAAGCGCCAACACAAACGGCAACTCCTGAAGGGGAGTGTATGTGAAGAAAGGCTGAAGAGAGAACTGGATTTGCAACGAGGAGCACGAAGGTAGCGAATGTCCTCGATGGCGAAATTTCGTACTTCTTGTAGATGGCGTGTGTGATCTGTGGAGAAAATCAAGGGATCAATCACTACGAAGCCAAAGGACCTTACCAGTCCACAAGCGGCCACTACAATTAATGCCTGTTGTGGTGACAATAATGGGGAACGTACTTGGCACGAGCATGTTAGAGGATAGGTCGTTGGCTCTCGTGTGTTCTAGATGTTGTGGAACGAATTATGCTCGTCCTGTCCAGCATTTTTATATTCCCAGACTGCTCCACTGACCCATCGTGGTGGAGAGCGCCCAACCGCCGGCGGCCCGGCGCTGCCAGTCCAGCGCTTCGAATTGATATGTTAGAAAGCCGCCAGTTTCATGTGTGCAAGGTTGCGGGTCGCTTGATAACATATCAGTCGGAAATGAGATAACCCCTGCGGCTAGTTTGAGTTTCATTTTGTATCCTCCAATCAGTAAACGAAATATGTACTTTAGTGGTGAGGCTTCTAGATTCCTTTAGATAGTCGCCCGCGCTTCACAATTCAACTGTGCCAGTGTAAAGTTCAAAAATGTAAAAGCGTGTCATCTGGCCGATCTTCCTGTAATCGGCTTCGATTCACCGCTCGGCCGCCGAGTGGACAAAGGGCTGAAGGTGTATACCAAGGCCGTCGCCAGGGCCGGGAACCTGGAAAAGAGCAAGAATGATGCACCTTTGAAGAACTAAGGATGTACACAGCAGAGTAAGAGCGCATCCACAACTGAACACGACGTTCCACGCCGGCTGAAAAAATAAAACCGAACCACATTTCTATCGTTGACCGGCCCTGGTAGCTGCAGCAAATATGTCCGCATAAATCCTGTCTTTTCCTTACCCCTGCACTTACAGCGGGACTACTACATAGGACTAAGTCTAAATAAACAAGGTCAAACCAGGATAGCGAACAGTACTTACGAAATGAAAAAATTTGATTCAGCCAGGGGTCGAACCTGGAACCATCTGTGTGTTAGACAGATATCATAACCGCTAGACCACTGAATCCACATCTATACGAGGAAATTAGTTCACACCTCCCGCCCAGCCGTGCAGACCTCCCCAAGACCCCAGTGGAACGCTTTATAGTTCCCATTCGAAGTAAATCACAGGCTAACAACAAAATCCGGGCGCAGTATCCTTCCAGAATACTCCGTGCGCCTCAAATTTACTTGAGTCCGAGAACGGACTTCCCTGAACGCCCAGTAGAACGCTTTCAGCAGCTGGGCATGATTCTCCACCAATGATCTCTGCATTGGGATGTGCAACGAAATCCGGGCGCAATATGCTTCCAATATATCTCGTGTGCTGCAGGTTTATTGAGTCTAGCCCATACCCCAAAATTGCGCGTGATTTGGACACGGCCGTAAGTCGTTAATGGGTCCGGGCCACCACTTTATGGACAATAAACGACGCGTGTGCGGGATCGCGGACAATGGTAGCACCGAGAGGAATCAGTTCTTTGTGCCCACCCGCCATAGACCGCTTGTTGGAGTACCGGTTAATAGGGGAGGAAATCTGGATTCGCCGCGGCGCTTTTATTAAAACAAAACGGACGATCCTCCTAACGGTCCACCCACCGCCGAATAGCAGACGCCAACGATGATGAGTCGGGATTCGGCGGCGCGGGTATCCCGGCGAACCACAGCCAGCCATAGATAGCGCGCTTCGCATCTTAATGGAGCGCACCAATAGAGAGTAAATAGAGGGCGGGGGAAGTCGAATGTGCGGCGCACAGCACCGGCGAGAAGGCAGCTCAGTTCCTGCGGAACAACTTCGATGTGTTGCCTCGCTTGGCGGCTGCGCACGCACACATGCGTACTCGTCCACTCACAGTTCTCCAGAATGCTCCGGGGGAGAGAGCGACAATACCGGCGGGTATATATATGTATAATGCGAGGCGCGTGTAAACACGATCAGCGGCGCTTAAGACAGCAATATTCCCTTCCGCTGCAGGGTAGGGTAGAAAGTGCCGCACCCTCGACCGCCGACTGGAGCCTCGATCCTTCCCCAGATGCAACGGCTCGGGATCAGTGCGGGGTAATAGTATTTATGTCCGCTTTCTCCCGAGGTTCCCGCTCCCGTGCTTCGAACGGTGCGGATAGGTCTTCCTGCGCCGAAGTAAAATAGCAGGGAACGGACGCCCGCTTTAGGAGGCCCTCGGTGAGTCGGAGGAGGTACATAGTGAGGGGAGCGGGGAAACTACGTTAATGAGGATGGCTCTGGAGGGACATGGTGTCTCATTGGTTTGGGCAGAAGAGCAGGTGTTCGACAGGCCTGCTTGGTGCGAAGGGCGGAGTCCGGCAAACTCCCATCCCTAATCATCCCATAAATGAACGCCCCAACGAATTTTTTTAGTGTGGTTGCAGGATTGGGCCTAACGCAGGACACAGCCGTTGCATGCAATGTTGAAGGCAACGTCCTGGAAAGAGGGTGACAACCGGGTGTCGGGAAATCAAAGTGCCAGTCGAAATAGTAAGGAACAAAACGCCCTCGTTCGCTTCCCTTGCTGGATCTTTCGGAATCCTGCAGGCGCCAAGGAGCACGAGGGGAGGGTGCTGATACCTGATGAGCAAGACCCGGTATCGTAACGGGTTATCTCTTACGCTTCCTCACTGACCAATCAGCAATAGACATGGACACTCGCGCACATTCTCAGACCTTCACGCGCGGACATACTGCGAATTTATCAACGTCGGACTAAATCTAAATGCTCATCCGTATTCCCGGTTCTCCTGCAACTTGCTGCAAGCGGAAGGAGGCCAGTGTGCACGGAGAAACGTGCGTGTACATTTCCTGTCAACGAGTACCCGAGGATTACGCCTCACCTAGCGGTGAGCGTGCATCGTAACAGCCATCCGCACCCGCTGCAAAAGCAGGCCGAGGAAGGGAAAATAGCAGGGAAAGATCGCCCCACTATAGCAGGTGCTCTTGCATCGGCCGTAAAGACCCAGGGCGGACGGAGAAACGGCGCGAGATGCACTCGGCCTTAAGAGAAGAACAGCGGAGAAGTGGCCTGTTTTTACAAAGGCGGACGCTGCGCCATCGATCGGAACCAGTCTGTCGGGATGGGTCGCTCGCGGAGGGGTCAGCAGGTCTGTTGGTAGGCGTCATGGGAGGCACGCCCCAGGATGTTCAGCAAGCGGTTTTGCGAATGGCGCTGACAAGCACTGACAATCAAGAGCAAGTGGATACACAGGGCGTGATCACACTGTACAACATCAAGCCGAGCTACCGAAGGAATCGGCTTGGCCCTCGGGAGGGGCAATCCGTAAACATACAAGGCCGAGGCCCATGTACATTACTCCTGATGGCAGCTTCTAAGGTTTGGCTTTAGGTTATGCAGCCGGAATCAATAAGGGTGCCGGCCCCGAGTTTGGTGAGCAGAATTGTGTGTGCGAAGTAAGGAAGTTCAGTCACGATCGCGGACGGCGACTGAATCGAGCTGAGAGACATATGGTAGTCTGTGCGGAAGATCAACTGCACTCCGGTGACGCGCGCGAAACCGCAGACCGGGACAACTCGTATGCGGTATTAATGCATAAAGATGAGCGTTGCGAAACCCTCTAGGAAGCTGAGATCCATCACCAGACAAAGTGGACGTTGTTAATCGTGGCCGTTCTCCCGATGAGGTAATGCACGCGATAGGACATGCGAGGGCCCGATCGACCATATGATCGCGAGAATCGGCGAGTGCGCTAGGGTCCAGCCGTCTGATGCGTATGTTCTCAGCAGAAAAAAAGAAAGAAAACATACTTACAAGGGACAAAAATATTGGACGCGAGCCAGGCACAACAGGGATACAATCAAATCGGCGGACCCGTTCAGGATCGGCTGCAGCATCGCACTCGTGGACGGACATAGCGGAAGTCAGGGAGGGGATTGTATTCAGATGTGGTGATCAGCCGACGTCAGAGACATTTGCGGGGGGGAGCATGCTGAAGGGAGAGTGGACTGGGGACCGACCGCACCGCTGGAGGAGCGTTTAAGCACAAGAAAGAAGGAAACAAAGGACGAGTATGAGAAAAAGCGTCCAAGACGAGTCGGGACTCCATATGTCATTGTCGACGAAGAAAGAAGGGAACCTCTGGGGGGGGAGGGCATACCGGAAGAAACAGCGTAGAGCACAGGTGATCCAAGCTGATCCGGAAATGCGGGGGAGAAAGGGAGGCTGTCGACAGTTTAGGAGTATTGCCCGAGATTTGGCCAGGGAGACCTTCGATAAAAATGCTATAGGAAGGTTATTTTAGAGGAACGCAGAGTCGCGTGGTCCATGCGTACGCGTTGGACTACCCGGATAGTCCTCGGATACATGCGAGCCGCAGAGCCTGAGGCTGAGCACTCCTGCTGCAGTACCTGCAACCAGAAATCACTCGCTTGCCGTTTTAGTTGTGCTTTTATTAGCGAGAAGGATGCCCACCATGTGCGCGAAATTTATAAAATATCGGTCTGTCCGCGATGCCCCCCTCCCGAATCCCAAATCCCAGATCCCCTCCTCCCTCCTCCTCCTCCACTAGAGCTCCAGTCCGACGCTATGGACTTCGGACCTGTTCGCCCCCGTAGGATGTCGCACTCTTTCCCCCAGTACACGCTCGACAGCGCGTCGGCCTCCGTCCTCTCCGCCTGGGAGAGCTCTCAGCACCAGCCGCCGTTCCACCGCGCCCACATCCAACCCGAGATTCCCGTAGCATACGGCTACAGGACAGCCAAGGGCTTCCCCCAGTTCCCCATGTCGCCCATGTCGCCCAACACCCCGCCGTCCTCCATGGGCTACTCACCTATGCCGACGCCGTCGCTGTCCGAGTTCGAGATGCTCCGCCGGGGAATGGACATCAGCTTCCGCCCCGAGATGTCGGTGCCCACGGTTACAGCCGACGAGCACGGCCGCCGGACACCGTGTCTGCCGACAAACCTCAACTTCGATTTCGACTTTGATTTCTCGCTACCCAACCTCGCCCTCGCGCTTAACCCGTCGGCCCGCTCGTCCCTGCCGACACCGCCGCCAACGTCCCCGGGAACGTCCAGCCCGCCGCCGGTATCACCCGCGGCTAGTATGAGCGTGATCCCATCATCAATCGTCTTCCCGAGCTCGTCTGAGTCCTCAGGGTTGAAGCGCTCGTCCTCGACCGCGGCCTGCACACAACCGCCCGCGACAAAGAAACCGCGCGCATGCATCAGCACAAAGGACTTTGTGCCACCCGACGTCACGGGACTCAGCAAGCGCGAGGCGCGTCTTGTGAAGAACCGCGCCGCCGCATTCTTGAGCAGACAACGCAAGCGCGAGGAGTTCGAGCTTATGGAAATGTGCGTTTATACTGCTATCGCCATTCCAAAGTGAATACCGACTGAGACAAAATTCTTCAGACGCGTCGCCGAGCTCGAGCAGGAGAACCAACGTCTTCGCAACCTAGCGGACGGTCGCACTCCCCCACCCAGCTCCCCGGGCTCCTCAACTTTCCAGGACTCCGAGCTCGATAACCTCAAGGCCCAGCTCACAAAGGCGAAGCAGCGCGAGTCAGAGCTCACGCGTCTACTCGAAGACTCCCTCCAGCAGGACATCAAAACGGAGTCATACGAGCCGGTGCTGAGCGACGGAACAAGCTCAGGAGCCAGCTCTCCTCTCCTGGGGCCCGGCTCTCCTGTGAAGAACGCGAAGAGTGGAGCGGGCCTGGGTCTAATGGTTCGTCTCTCATTGTCCCCATTTTGTTATTTACGGAAATTAATAGGGTCCCTCTATAGGTTCTCCTCTGTACCCTCCCTTCTCTTCTTTCACAAACGCCTTCCGGCCGTCCCGGTTCGGGCCCCCCGACTTCCCAGTCATTTGCGGACGACATCCACTGGGATGCCTCCACCTTGAACAGCGCGTCTTCAGCGCTAGGCTGGGAATCCAACTGGGCTGACCCTAATGTTAACTCCGGCGCCGGGCGGAACACGGAGATGGAAGTCGAATCCGGTAATGCAAGCGACGAAGAGAGTTCTTGGAGGAAGCTTGAGATCGAGGAGGAGACCGGACTAGGTCTAGGAGCGCTCGACATATCATTTGACACGCGTCGCACGAAAGATGGGAAGATTCGCGTGCGCGTGCACTCGCCGGCCACTCCGGCACTGCCCAAGCCCGAGGCAACCTCCTCATCCCCAGAGCAACGCAAAAATGGATCCATCGCTACACCTTCTCCAGTCAGCGACGATGTCTCATTTTCGCCTCTGTCCCTCCCTCCTCAGGCGGGCTCGGCGACCGGTTACAGCGAGGATACCCAGAATATCTCGTTTGACGGCAACGGCGCTCTGAGGCAGTACCTCGGCATGGAGCCATCATATGAAACCCCCGCGACACAAGATGCTAAGGAGAGCACGCGTCGCCGTGTGCGCATTGCGCTGAGGGGCCTTCCGCAACCCGGAGGGGAGGGTGGTGAATGGGAGGTCGAGGTGCGGTGACACATTCATCAAAAATTATTAGGCCCTTTTTCTTCCTCATACCAATATCTATTCCCCACTTACGCTCTGTCATACCCCGACCAATTATTATTCTCCTGCGTTTTTTGATATCCCGCTTTTTATTTTTCTTGCTATTCTCTGGGTCGGGAAAACCAATGTACCAAAAAACTGGTCTCTTTGCATGGGCTTGCCTCTTATTATTCGAGTCTGCACTGGGCATCGCGGGGGGTTGTTTTATTTTATTGTGTATTTGACGTACTAGTCTTGTGCTCTGCTTCCGACGGGCTTTGGGCTCCGATTGTTGTACTATTTCACTTTGAAGACTGCGATGGTTGTCTGGAAGTCGAATGTTGTTTAACAATTATCCTCAGCGTGTCGAGTGCCCAAATCTATCAAAACAAACTATATCTCCTTGGGCGTGATTTATTACTTTTGTGAGTGCATTTACATTTTGTTGTTGTCCGTTGTTCTACATTTACAATTGTTTTATTTTGTTTTACAGTTCAAAGTACATTAGCTCGCACATGTACAGTACGTATACCAGCGCGACAAACGCGGACTCGTACAGATGTTCTGTCCGTCGTTAGCCGTGGCGCCGCGAGGGAGGAGGTAGACTGAAATAGTAGCATTGCACAAGGGCAAACGACTTGTGGATGTTCGGGCGACAGCGCGAGGTTGTTCACTTACGGTCGCCTCATCCGGCAGCGAGGGGCCATCGCTGGGCGCGTTCGAAGTACGTACTTACTTATCTCCTTATCGGTCCATTATACGATTCGCGAAGCTGAACTCAGTTCCAAACTCCGCTGCGCGTTCAAGTTGCACACCCGTGTCCCGCAGAGCCATCCCCTGCCCCTTCGCGGCTGTCTCTGGTTCTTGCCTTGGAGCGGCCTGGAGGAGGGGGAGGTGGCCAGCTGCCAGTGTCTCCGAGCCGTGAGTCTGGCCGAGTCACCCGATATGTGCGCGTTATCGAAAGCCAATCAGCCTATTCTCAGAGGGCAGGTGGGACGCACTTACCCTTCCCTTCGATTTGATCGTGGCACATCGGTGGGAACCGTCCCTTCCGAGTCTTCGATGGGGCTGCCCTGGAGGGCTGACGCCGTTGACGCCAAGGGCGGTACCAGCCTGCATATTACGAGGTCCGCTCCCGATTCCGAGCTGATTACATTTGCTCTAGTGTCGGGATCGCAATAACGGGCATCATTGTACAGTAACGGCTAGACGCATGCTCCGAGCACACGGTGGGCCCGTGCTTCAATAACTTTCAGGTCTTCCGTTTGGCTAAGTCCATATGCTCTTTTGCGCCAGCGCACGCTTCCGGCCTCTATCTGCGAGAAAGACGAAGTTCTCCCCCTCTCACTTATCTTTGACAAGCTAGACACTTTCCCTGCAAGCAGCCACTGTGCCGGCATATCTCGGGAGGCTCCCGCATCATCCCGTCGTAAGGTAAACGGATGAACGGATGCAATCAATATGCGTAAACATGAGTCTCTCGAGTATCACTCGGAGAATCAGCCGCCTCCACCGCCTCCTCTCTTGCATCATATGGCCTTAATTAGATAACACAGGTGCGTGCCTTGTTCTTCTCTCGCTTAGCTTGACGAAGTTGGGATGTGGGAACATTTATATGTCTCGATAAATGCCGACATTCCGACATAGGACAATACAGTCTCAGGTCGAATGCAGGTTCTTGCTTGTCTCTAGCAGCTCTTTTCGATAAGCTTATATCCGATCTCAGAACTGAATATTATTATGTAGAGGGTTAAAAATAAGACTAGTCCTCGTCATGATCAACGTTAACGTCAAGCAATAATGATCTTCGTTCAACCGTCCCAGAGCAATTATTGAGAACGCCGCTATCACCTCTTTCGTCGAAGACAAGTCCGCTATCGCTTTGTGCGCCCTGGGCTCCAATGCACCACGCGCAGCCGCAAGGGCATCGCGGCGCGTCCGTCCGGCCGCCTGACTTGGAACTGACATTCCGCATGTACAAGGACATCGACCCGCCGCATGGCCACTACATCGCGATAGCGATAGAAATAGGCAGAAAAAAAAATGCGCTGCGGCTACGCCAAGAAACAAATGCAGCCGGGTGGCTCCTCTCGGCCGACGTGCGCGATGCAGCCACAAACAGACCACGGTTTCACATACCACGGTCCACTCCCCTCTCGTCCGCGGGTCCTGCTCCGAGGGGCGGGTGATGCCGAACTCCTGCCAGTGCGCGTCCTCTCCGGCGACTGGCCATGTGCACCGGCGCGCGCAAGCACGCGCTACCGCAGACCGAGTCTCCTTCATGCCGAGGCGCCTTTCGGCCCTCGGAGCTCGTCGGTCTGGTCGGCCCAAGCTCAATTTTTCGACCTGCGTAATCCTATCTCATCTATGGCACGCTCAGGCTCCCTGCCCGAGCGGACGACTCATGTGACCTTTGCTCCCGCACGTGGTTTTCCCCTCGCGGTCGGGAGCACTAGGGGGCGGAGGGGAGGGCGATCTGGAGCCGCCCCGCGCGGGGTGTGCCAGTACGCGTGCGGAGCAGGCACAAAAGCCCTTTCGCTCGTGACCACTGGCCAAGCAGATCATTGCCCGCCCTGAGGCATTTTTTTCCCCTCGGGCCACCTGATTTGCATTCGGGCATTGGAGCGGTCGTTAAAGAAATTATTTTCGGCTCACGTTTCCGCTTTGAGGACAGGAAAACGGCGGGAACGATAAACGATAACTCTGCGGCGCGTACATGGGAAACGGAGGACTCAGGTCCTCCTTGTAATGCACTTACGTACACATTTATTCTAAAGTCACGTGCATAGTAAACCTTTCAGGGTTGCGAGCACCCGCGCTTCTGAGCGCTTTGTGCGTATTACAATTCAAACTTCAAATGAAATGCGCTAGCGCCATTGCCTTTAAACTTGTCCTCAACCTACGCCTTCCGCTTGAAATGTACTGAATAGCGAACAATGGTTATATAATTAGACAGGCTATGTATGTACTCGTCCATGTAGAGAATTCGGGAAGAGCAGACGTGATGTATAGAGCTGGACGAGAACCGTGATGCGATGCAAGGAACGAACGGGCGCTTTCGATAAATACAGGACAAGAAATATGATGGCGGTCCGACGGCGATGAGAGAGGGAAAGAGATTTATATTTATGTAGCAAAAAAAAGGAAGAAAAAAGAGATTCAAATCAGATCAAAATAAGCATGAGATGCAAGACAAAGCCGAGTTGCAAAGAGGTTTCAAGAAGATCCATAACAAAAAATGATAGTGATTCAATGATTGATTGATTGATCCGGGCTTAAAAGGGCAACGGCATACACGCATAAGCATAATGATGTCAACGTTAGCGAGGTGTTGGACTTGAACCGCCGGGCGGCCCGAGCGTTGTGTTGCCCGCGCAAAAAAAATAAAGAAAAGATATCAGAGCAAACATTAGAAAGGGGAAAGCGGGTGATCCAGGAGCATAGGCTATAGCTTGAGACAGACAAGACGAGAAACGAAACAAACCCCGAGGCAAGGAAAAAGACAACGGACCACAATAAATAACGGGAAATCTCCGGCTGTCTACCGGTTGGCCGTCATCGCACCTCAACCTCCCACTCGCCACCCTCTCCACCGGGCTGTGGCAAACTCTTAAGTGCGATACGTACACGCCGGCGTGTGCCCTCCCTAACGCCTTGCGGATCGGACATATTCGTACTGGACGCGGAAGCGGTGTAATCAAACGGAGAATCCGGCAACCCAAATGATGCGGAGGGCGCGCACACACCAAGGAACGGCCCAAGTGGGTCGACGTCAACAAACGAGAGGGAGTGAGGATTTGGGCGCTGGTTGAAGGAGGAAGGGCCGGATGTAGACGAAGGTTGTGATTGGGGTGGGAACGAAAGCGGCGAGAACGGGAACTGATCGGAGATTGGGGAGGGTACGGCGATGGGTAGTGTCAGAGATTCATCTGTAGGTGGCTCCGGGGATGGCGAGAGTAAGTCGGTGTTACCTGTGGGCGCTGAGGGCGATGAGTGCACGCGCACACGGATCTTCCCGTCTTTCGTCCGACGTGTGTCGAATGAAATATCTAGTGCACCCAGTCCAAGCCCTCCGAGCCCGAGCTCATTCTCGTTTTCAAACTCGAGCTTCTTCCAGACACCGCTCCCGTTGGTATTTGCTGTATTCGGGAAGTCGACGTCCATGTCCACGTTCCGCCCAATGCCCGCATCGACGGTTGAGCCATTCCAGTCGAACTCCCAGTCAAGCAGAGAGGGCGGCGCCCCCGGGCCGTCGGTAGTCGCGGGGAAAAAGGTCGGCGCGTCCCATTGGATATTGTCCAAGAAAGACCGAGACGTGGGAAGCGCAGTGCGCGAGTGAGGGGAAGGTTGAGAGAGGAGGGAGGGAAGTGCGCAAAGCAGGACCTGCGGCAGGATCTCATTAATTTTTTGGAAATAGCAAGAGGATGGAAAACACACCATCAAGCCCAAGCTAGCTCCACCTTTCGGGCTTGTAATAGCACTTTTCAGCGGAGAGAAGGGACCCAGAAGAGGCGAGCTCGCGCCTGAGCTCGTTCCTTCACTTAGTACCGGCTCGTACGCCTCCGTTTTGACCTTCTGATGCTGAGACGTTTCGAGACGATGGGCAAGCTCGGTCTCCCGCTGCCGGGCTGCTGCGAGCTGTTCGCGCAGTTGGTCAAGTTCGGAGGAGTCAGAAGAGGCCGATGAGAGGGGGGACGACGAGCGGCCACCTGCAAGATGGCGAAGGCGTTGGTTCTCCTGTTCAAGCTCGGCAACGCGTCTAAGAAAATATTATTAAATTTAGAAAATAAGCAATGAGCTATGAAATATAATTACATCTCCATCAGCTCAAACTCCTCGCGCTTGCGCTGCCTGCTTAAGAACGCGGCGGCACGGTTCTTCACGAGGCGAGCCTCGCGTTTGCTGAGTCCCGTGACGTCTGGAGGTATAAAGTCTTTCGAACTCATGCACGCGCGGGGCCTCTTTGAGGCTGTCGGGGACGGGGAGCATTCAGAGTGGGAGGATGATCGCTTAGGTAGAGATGCGGAGCTTGAGGAAGACTCGGAGGAGCCCGGAGAGGCGAGCGAGGTAGAGACGGTGTGCATGTTCGCAGACGTAGCGGAGGCGGGAAACGCTGGGGACAAGATTGCTGCTGGGAGAGAGGAGGGGGAGGGCAGCGGGGTCGGGAGGGACGAGGAGGATGATGGGTTGAGAGAAAGGCCGGGATGTGGATGTGGGAGGGAAAAGTTGAAGTCGAAGTGGTGATTGGTCGGAAGGCAGGACGGGGGTGGGCGCCCACGCGCGTCGGCTGCTGCGGCTACCTCCGAGCCGTGGCGGAGACTGTTTTCAAATATTATTTCCCGTCGCAGCATCTCCAACTCTGACAACGACGATGGCGACGGCGGCGAGAAGACCATTGACGACGGCGACGATGATAGCAACGACGACGACGTTGACGACGTCGGCGAAACAGGCGAGATGGGGAACTGGGTGAACCCAGCGGCCGGCCTATAAACGTAGGCACTGCCGGGAAACTGGTGGAACTGGGGCTGATGTGATGAGCTCTCCCAGGCGGACAGAACGGCTGCCGACTCCGTGGACATCGTCTCGAACGGGTTGTGCGAGCGAGACATCCTGCGGGCCTGGCCAGATTCAAAGTACATTTTCTGGAGGGGGGGCGGGGAGGCGAGGAGGCGCAGCTCAAACTGCACGCGAATTTATAAAAACTCACCCATACGGTATCAAGCCTTCTCGTCCATTAATACTATTGCACTAATACACGCTGACTCTGACAAGCGAATGATTTGATCTGGCCTCCGCAAAGTTCTGCGGCTGCTCTGCTCTGCGAATCGCCGTTTTCGAGCATTTGCGTGCTCCCGAGAACAGGCCGGACAGGCCGTACAGCCCGACATTCGCAACGCACCACGCGACTTCTCTCTTCGAAATACCTGCCTATGGTATCTCTCTCAAACTATCTTCTTAGCAAGAATCTCGGCCGCTACTTCCTTCAATGTCGACTGTCTCCCCTCCCCCTCCGGATCACCTTTGATCACCTGTACTCTGTCTTATTTCCCCCGGCGTGACACCCCTCTTCCCCTTTTCTCGGTACTCCTCAGCCATCGTCACTTCAAGCCTTCCCCCTTCTGCCTCTAGAAAGGAGTTCTGTTGGCTGCGACGAACCCCCTCTTGGACCGTTTTTCTCAGCTTCCCTATGCTTGGCTTCTTCCATGCAATAAACTGTCTCCATGCGTCGCATGTAATCACGGTCGGATTTGATCCTTGCTGTCGCTTTCCGTTTGTCCAATGCTACTCTTGAAGCGTCTGCTGATCAGCGTCCAATATACGCCTGCCCCACAAGCTACCACCGCGCCTGTCCGGGAGTTGATCCCAGCACCGCTGAAATATATATTTCTGCAGTGCCTTCATGTGAAGAACTTTAGTACCGTTGCGTCAAAGTCTGCTCCTCCCTCCGGTCGTTGCCTTCTTTTATTCCGGATGTATCTATACAAGCGATATTCGGAACAGCGGCATGCCCTCTGTTCGCGCCGCCCACACTCGGGCTGGGCGCTCTTGTGTCTCCCGCGCCAATATTGCTTCTAAAACATCCACGTGCATGCGCGACGGCGACGCGATGGTCAAACGCGTAAACCTGCTAAACCTGCCTCATCGAGCGAAGAGGCCCGATTAACCATGCATACAGTGTGTCCGCAATGGTACGCAGTGCCCCCCGTCAGCTCTCGCGATCATCCTTCCCTGATCTTCTTCCGGATATCTGGTTTTGATGTACCGGGGTCACTCGTGTTTTTAGCTCTGGCGAATGAATGTGGACGCTCCCGGCGTTACGGACACGCTTCCGCCCTCCGACCTAGCGAGTGTTGTCTTCGCGCACCATACGGTTCAATTGTGAATTAGGAATTGAAGGCACCCCTCTTGACATATGGGAAATGCTCTGCATCCGCGCTTGTACCCTGCACCACTTCATTCCGGGATCATGATAAACAGTCCGAGCACGTCCGGACGCCTCCTAAAGCTAACCTTGTGTCCGTCCATTATGTTTTTAATTCCCCCGCGGCTAGCTCCGAGGCCGGCTCATCTCAAGTCCCATATGTTGTTTCTTCGCACCCTATATGCACTTGATCTGACGCCGCTGAGCTAAGTCTTGTCTTTGTCTCCGTCTTTGTTCAGATACAGGAGAAACGCAGCAAGACCACAAGATGCTGGGGCGACGCCATCTGTCAGTCACCGCCGCCGCCCAACCCCGGTTGCCGGTATTGCCTTATTTGGGAGATCGTTCCCGGCATTTGCGATCTTCGATGTGGCTGCTATTCCAGCTGTAGGCCTGTCTGTACACCTGTGAGGACTCTGGCCTAAACCTCGGGGCAAGGCCAGGGGGAGAGCTAGTTACCCCGCATCCGAGGCTCTCCCGTCCGTATTTTCCCTATGTGTGCTCCTTGGTTGGTCTCTAGTGGCCTGACCCGTGTACTCTTCCCAGGCCTGCGCTATTAGTTTAGGTCAGGCGGCGCGTCCAACAGAACTAGCTACTCCACAGGTGGATCGTGATGGTTGGCCAAAATGGTGAAGATGTCAAGGTCTTGTGTGGTGCTGTTGTGAATCCATCTGCGTCCCGGGCGTTCTCTTTGTATCAGTATTCCGACGCCCTGCGTAGACCTCCCAGGCCGGCTTCGATCTTTGCCGAGTACTCCGGCTGTCGAGAAAAGCGAACTAGAATTCGTACACTTGATTTTCGGAAAACATCTGGCGTGTTCGCTAGGATCGCCAACCCTCCCCGCCATCGACTGTTCGCATTGCTCTTTGTCTGTCACATAATGAAGCACCCCATTGTCTGGCGATTTAAACGCCAGCATCCTGCCAAGTCCGATGTGCTAGCGCCCTTCTAGCCTTCAGCTGTTCATGCATGCGGCGTCTGTATCGTCTGCCTGATGCCATCAGTAATCATCACATCATGATTGACGATTATCCCGAACCACGATTTACTATCGACTTGAGTCATTCTCTGTCAGTCTTGTGTACTAGGATGCGAACATTTGAAGTTGAGCTAACTAAAGTGGTCCAGCGCCTTGCCCGTCGTCTTCTCCTCCCATCCCGAGCCTAAAGCGAGCCTTTCGGAGACGGACTGGATGGGATTACAGCTTCAACGCGGATGTCTAAGAATATGCGTCTTTATAAAGACATGTTTATCTGCATTCCTCGCCTCCGGGACGAAACACGTGAAAAACAAACATACGCTGAGGATCCCTTTGCATTATGAAGTTTTGTTTCAGCTCGACGTGACCCGTGCGTACGTTCCTCGCCTGTCGATGGCCATGATCAAAGAACAGTATTGAAATATGCTCACACGCACCTAGTCATTTCGGCTGCCGTACACCTGCTCATCCAAGTAATGGCTTCTTGGTGAATTCTTGATGTGCATCTCGTGATCGACGCCGTCAGCATTCAGGATTTTAGCTTGCCATCAGCCATAAAGAGAGAAAGAACACAGGGAAGAACCAACGTATTACTATTTGTGTATTGGTTAGAACTTTCGACTTTGTTCTGCTCATGAAGGGGACATCGAAGGACGAGGATTCTATTCGGCTCTCCCTGGTGCGTCTTTTGCGGCGTTTCTTCTTTTTTACCCTCTTTTGAGGGCACGCATGCGGGTGAATAGTGGGTATGTCTAATCCCCATCACTCGCTTCGAAAGGCAGGTAGAGTGCTCCTTCCGCTTGTTGATTCACTAGTACATCAGGATATAGGTCTGTCTCACGAGCTAACAATAAAGTTGGGCAGTTTCCAATGTTTCAAAACTGCATTGCTGCTCGTCAGACAGACATATCTCCTCAAGTCGTGCCGAACCCTCAATCCATGGGAAGTCGCCGCTCATGACATACCACTAGTGACCAGTAAAGCCTCCCGATAATCACTGGAATCGAAGCAAGTACGTTCTGGAACGTATTCGGGGAAGTGCAATCCCCGATGGTTTATGTAGATGGATTGATACTCTTTTTTCATTCTGGGGGGGAGGTGTTGGCGTGTTCCAGGTCTATTGCGAAGTCTAGACTGCGGCCTAAGTGCTACATATAGCTGCTAAATTCCCTACCTTACGTCCTGAGTAGTCTTGAGAACGCTTCGATTCTGATATTTTGATTTTAAAACATACTGTGGGAGTCCGCCAAGAGGTCGGCAGTGAGGAGTCGCAACCAGCGGGACAAGCATCATGGGCGCGGACGTCACTTTTCAATCTCGGGAATGCTAGTATGCCACCATGAACCGGGAACCTCATAGGCTGTATTTTAAGAGCGCTTAGACAAAGAATGAAGAAATAAAATGAGTTGGGTTATCGTTATCCAAAACAAGAGCATAGCAATTAAAAAGATAAAAACCCAATACTGTAAACAAAGAACGTATGATGTTTCTAGGTGATAAATTATCCGAAAACGTATACCATAGCGAATGCATGTCAGCGCGAATGCGTCTAGATCCTTTTCTTGTCAAACCGTCTCCGTCGATACTAGCGTCCTCACAACACAAGTGTTCTCGCATCCGCTCTACACATACTTCGAGAACCACGGAATCAAGCTCTGGGCCAGCGTGTAGCTGAACACAAGCTTCGGGCCCACAACGAGGATTTTGGGCGTGAGACCCTTGAACAAACCACCGACACCCTCGTTCCGCACAAGCTCTTTGAATACCGTGAGACCGTGCACGCGCGTCTCGAAGTTCGCATTTTGAATGCGCGTTTTGATGACATCGAGCGGGGCGGCAACAGTAATACTGGCTACTGCACCTGCGATGGACGCGATGAAGTTTTGCGACCAAGTAGCGTCCGAGTAGGAGGTCACACCGAGAAGGTCCTTGGTCGCTGCAGATGCACCGAAAAGCTGTGCGTGGAGGAATTGAATCGGGGCTGAGAATGGATATAGCAAATCTGACACATACAGCAAAGGAACCGGGGGCGTTACGCGCCATGGTCCATCCCCATCCGCGATAGAGCGTCGTACCCTCTTCGAGGAATATCCGTACGACACCGCGCCCGCGGAAGGCCTCTGGGTTGACTTGACGCTTGATCTTAAGCGCATCCAAGGGGAGGAGCACCTACAAGAGGATAATCAAAAAAAAAAAGTTACTACCGCTAGCGGAGCAAACATGAATTCCCACTCACCACTTCTCCAATGCCAGTCAAGCTGCCCGCAGTCGCCTGCATCATCATCTTTCCCTTCCGCTCGCCGAAGGTATTCGAAAAAGAAGACTTGTAGCGCGACGAGATAATGTCATTGAACCACGGCTGACCGCCGAACTTGTAGACGCGCTGCGCGACCTTGTACCCCGCGGCGTAACCGAGGCCGGGAAAGAGTGAAAGGAGGCGGCGTCCGATAGGTGCAGTGGCGTGCTCGCGGAAGAGGATCGTCGAAAGATTGCCTGCGGAGACCTTGGCTTTGTTGCTCATGAGACGCTTAGCAATAGTATCGACGGGGTGAAAGACAAGCAGCTCAGCGATGCCTGTCGAGATAGACGTCCTCCGTCAGTAACTTCATCTGCTCAACGATATTGATTCCAGACACACCAGACGTCCCAGAGCCGAGGACACGGGCGGTCCCGCTATCTTTTCCCTTTCCACTAGTGATCGGTGACATTTTTTAAAGATAGAAGAAAAAGAAAAGCGGGAGCGACAATAAGACGGCGGTGAGCAGAGCTAAAGGGACCAGCAGAAAATTACAGCCAATTTTTACGGGATCTGTCACGTGGCGAATGCATTCATCACGTGGACTTGGTTTTGCCGCGTTTTCGCTCGACGGTAAAGCACGGTCCACGGAAGAAGAGCGGGTAGCAGAATTGACTTGAGCTGAAGTGTGTGAACATTCGGGTTATACTCTAGTCTTATCGCCCAGAAATGTACTTCTATGTACGTCGTTGATATTGTTTAGCTAAAGCCCAGAGGGGCCAATAAGTACTATAGTTCTCATTCAGTTCAGTAAACTTTAGTGTTTCAAGAGGCGGGGTTTGTGCGTTTTGGCCAGGGACATGGCAGGAGGGCACTGCAATACCAGATGGAACTGAGGTTGGCATAGTCGCCGTCTACTGACGGGATAGGGGGTTTTTTAAATGGAAGTCGAACCTGGAAGAAACGGAGAGCGGGACGCTCGTGGAATCACGGTACACTTTCCGCACCGTCCTAGTCTAAGACGGCCGAGCTTCTTGTTAGACAGTAGCTTCGAAGGTTTACGGGAACTTATTACTGAATAAAAAGAAACGGGCCTATGGGGCTGTCGTAGCGTATTATTCAGTAGCCAGGATCGATATGCAAAGTACCGGGGGACGAAGCGAACGTCGGGATATAGCAGCGTTGGATGGCAAGAACAAGTGCGCAATTGGCTAGGGGCATGAGCGCAATAATGGAATCACGGAACTCAACGGTAACATTTCATCAATTCGGACCTGGAGGCCATCGATGTTCCTAAGGGGTTGCTTGTAAACTTGGAACCGGTATTGCCGGTAGGAGTAACAACCAAAGTATTGCAGTCGATGGCGCTTCTCTTGCTGATATGATTTCGCGAAATCAGCCACCAGATACTTCGAACCGTCTAAACTTGTGCATCGATTTAATATGCGCGAGGGCGACAAAGAAGCGTGCCAAAGATGTGGAACGAAGAATAGAAGAGAATCGAAAGATGTGAACAAGGTGGATTCCGTCCATTAATCAGAGTCCGATATAGAGACGACGGGATGGATGAGTAGGGAAAGTTCGGAATCCAGAAAGCGTAATCGCCAGTGGGCGCGAACGGCCAACAAATACAGCGCGAAGACCTGCTTTAAAAATACGCAACGGTCATATTCCGCAGGTAGGAGACTGCAGCTAGTCCGCTACAATTCTGGTATCATGATATATCCTGAAAGTTGAGGCGAAGGATGTTTTAGCCGTGGGGATGAACGCCAGTTGCGCCCAGAAGGCATAGAGACGACATGCTCACGCTAACACATATACTGCTTTTGGAATCAAACGCACAGTATTTACGAAAGGGGAGTCGGGGACCATGGTCGTCCGGGGGGGTTATGAGTTCATTGATGCGGGTCAGACCGATCTGTCGATTGAGGCCTTTACGCAGTTCTCACCTAGTTGCAGCCCTACTTCCCAATAATCCCTACTCATTCCACTATAGCTGGTATGCCCTCTTCCGATGCCGAACCGCGCAGTTTATAGCCCAGCCAGAAGAGGAAGACTATGAAGGCCAGCAGGGCAGCGCGTTGCCAGCGTGGCGGCGTCGGAATTTCGAAGCGCGGGTCATGAGGGAACACAGTACGCTGTGCAGAAGGCTGGCGACCGACGTTGACCTCCTCTTCATCAATATCGAGGCGCGTAGTGCTGTATGGCGGTAGCTCGTTGCCCGGGGCTGGCGACGGACCGGGAGACGACGGCAGGCGTTCATATCGGGAAGAAGACATTCCGCAAGCGCCCGACCCAAGGATGACAGATGTGAATGACCAGTCCCAGTTGAATAAAGAGCGTGAATAATCTCGAGCTTGAAATGCTACACCGAGTGTGTTCAGACGGTAAAGTGTGTGTAACCTGCGCGTTGCCACTGCTTGGTCGATTGTGTAAATATTTCACACGGTCTTCATTCATCCGGCTGAGAACTATTTTTACTCAGCGGCTGTACCTTGTAGCACGGCAACTCTTTTCTGGAGAGCAAAAGAGCTCTTCGTGCTATTTCCTACTGGATATTTGAATACAAGGATATTCTTCTAAAACCAAGGACCTTCCCGAGGGCTGAGAATCCTTGGAACAACGGCGGCGGCCAACTCGTCTTAGTACCGACCCATTCAGCAGTCCTACTTCCGGGACAATACCGCAGATACTTCGAGCTTCTTACAAGACCTGGACCGCAGAAAACGAGGAATTGTCGGCCCATTCTCCCCTACCTTGCAGGCCACGTTACGCTCGTCCGGTCGCTCCGTGCCAACTCCGTGTTGCCGTTTGACTCGTGCTTTTCTCATACGGAGTGCGCCAACTGTCTACGAACTGTCGGTCCGCTTTGTCTAGCTGCCATCCATCATAGACGAGTGTCCTTCAGATATCCTGGTGCCATAAACGTACGTGCAACTTTCCTTCCTCTCAGCTGTTAGCTCCAGCTTTAGATGTCATCTTCCATCAGGGAAGTCAATTTGGCTGCAAACTGAGTTCTAGCTCCCAACACTAGAAACGGTTCATTAGTGAGTATATAAACTCTTGTTCTCTTTGCAAACACACACTAACTCAATCCTTCATCTTATCGGTACCGAAATGCACGTTCCTCGCGCCCTGAGAACTTGCTAACGCAATTTGAGAACCTACGTAGTAAATCTGCATTTCGGATATTCCTCGCAGCCAGGTTCTTCGGTATCGGCCAAAAGGAACCATCCAACTGGTTCCAGACTTGGAGCCTGGCACCCCCGGGCCGACACTATATAATGTCTAAATCTGCGCCGTTCTGCCTTTGCACCCTGTGAACCTAGGTGAATTCTATCTGACACCCATATGCATCTCCGGAAGGTCTCCCAAGAATACGGCGTTCGCTTCATAAATGAGTTGCGTGAGGCAAAGGTATTACCCCTGGTCACGCTGGTGTTTTCGTCTCAAGTCTATTATATATTCACTTTCGAATGATTCCTAATTCCCCGTTCCGCGGGCTAGTCAAAATAGTCCCTCGGTTTGCATACGTTAATTATTAACGTGCACGCATACCGCTTCCGAACGGCTGATAGAACGGTACCCATGGTTGACCTGCCTTCGCAAGCGAAGGTGATTGCGGACCCGGGAACAGCGGCTTCTTCGCGGCCCCGAATTGGTCGATGCAGCACGCTGTACGCAGTGCAGCCGAGACGTTGCCTGGGATATGACACGTCGCGGGTGTTCTTAACTCTATTCAAACCAATGATAGGCTTTCGGGGCCGTGCTTGTGGCCAGATGGTTAACTGGGGATATCGGACCCCGGTTACTGATATGAATTCCCTTCTGCCAGGATCTAGGGACTGGTCACTCAGGATTCTATCTTTGGTTCCACACTAATGAATTGATACGTTTTTAGCGGCCGCAGCTGTCAATTACCAGAAACAAAGCAACAAAATGCGACGTCTGGATTTACGCTAGCGTTTTTTATCTTTGAGTCAACACCCCGTGTTGACCACCTCCGGCATTGTCAAGAATTGAAAAAGGGCTCGAGGTCGATACACGTTATGTGACGTCAGTACGAGGTACAGTCGGAACCGCACACCCGTGCGCAGAAGATCCAATTCACAAGGTTCGAGATACACCCTCAGGAAGTATGCGCATGTGCTTGGCAAATTATGCTTCGGGCTATTATTCTGGTTTCCTACACCCTGAATTTTATATGTGACCTTGGAATCGGTCCCACTTGTGCTTCTCCCCGATGTATCGGATTCCGGTCCACTGGCTGGCTGGGCCTGTTTGCGGCGTCGTCTGGGTTATTTGCGGAATCCGTTGTCAAAGTCGGCCATATTCATGTGTAATAACGACAGTTGCGGAACAGGTTCAAAGCAACTGTTCAAAAACGTCCTTCACGAATCAATTATGGCGCGGTAATGTCTTGTCTGGTATAACTTGGGACGTATAAAAGCGATTCGTACCTTGCTTTCTCCGGACTCATCCGTCAGTATCTTTAGGTCAAAATGGCTGTTCCAGATCGCTCCGAGATTCCGTACGTCCTTTAAAACTCTCTTAACATCAGATATGGTTCCAGATTGGTGTTATCCGACATAATTAAGGATTCAGTCGTTATCGCTGGATTCAATAGGCGCGTCGAAATTATGTGGTACTCGGCTTCCTGATCCATAGCAGCTTTATGAATGGGGGGAGCGAAGTCAGGTGAGTCTAAAGGGCCATTGCATTGAGAACCACAAGAGCGAATAGCGCCTTCTTTTTAAGGTGTCTTAAGTTTGCGGTTGACCTCAAGCAGGTCGTTTGTGAGTGGGTTAGCTCTTCAGTGGGTGCATCGAGAATCTCCTGATTTTATTAACCATGTTAACTTTGAAGTCAACTTAGATGGTGCGTGTGTCCCACATCCACGGGCGCAGCCAATTTAAAAGAAGCGCAGGCCTTATCTCCGAGAAAATTACGCTTATCCTATTTACTTGTACTGTCATGAGGCACACAACTGCGAGATGGTCCAACCTGGATCGAAAGGAAGATGGATACTACGGAGTTTAGATATCTACAGAAGCAGTTCTTACAGCGTCGTAGCTGGTCTGAGTACGCCTTTTCCGTACAATCAATCTAACACATTATGTCTTCCGGCTAAATTTATGCTACTAGGTTGGCATAATCGCGAGACTGTGGAAAAACGCGCACACATACATAATGACCCCCGGATGGACTGGGAGGCTAGGACATAGGCTTGAGTCCCAAACTACTAAGACCATTACAACAATGATTTAACAGAATCGTGGCCCATTTCCAGGAACCCTACTTTCCTCCAATTTTCCATCCATCGTTCTCCATCCATCGTTCTACATTCTTCTCGCCGATCTGCGGCAGGTTGTGGTCTCTGAGCGTCTTGGACGCCTTGATGGCTTTATCAGAGCGAACACCCTTCGACAAGATTGCCTGCCGTACGGGCCGCCCATCTGCGTGGACCTGGGTACTATCTCTCCCTTCTCGAAATAGGACAAGCATTCGCAGAGCCGGATTGTTTCGCAGCGTCCGTCTCATGATCTCGCGTGAGGGCACTACGCTCGTTTGAGAGGCTTCGTGACAAGCAAGATCATTTGAGCGCTCTAGGTCATCCATCCACTCGTCAAGATGGACGATAGGCAAGTGAAGTTTCCGCGCGAAGATTGACATGAGTACATTCCACTCGGCCGGCCTTGGGTGCACTAGGTGTAAGTAGGGGATCCCTGAATCAAGCACATCCAGGAGAGCCCGTGCAGACATTTGCATCGTGTTCCAGGCAAGGACCTACATAGGGCACCATATAAGTATACAAGTCTGCGTACGGAGGAAAAAAATGCCAGAGATAAGGCGGGCACGCACACCAGGAGTGGCCGGAAGCTTTCCCATGACGGCTGGCCACACCTAGTAAAGGTTCAGGAACCAACCGTACAGTAAACATTTCCAGGTTCTCTCACGACCTGCAAGTCCATCACCGAGTAACGCCCTCAGGCTGTATGCAGACGATCCGAGATCTACCGGCTGACTACAACGGGGGTTTCGCTATCATAAGTCCCAGGCAAGAGCACTTCAAGTTGTCCTCCGTGAAGAGATGCCAAGAACTTTTTATCAACTCGAACCCTTAGTCCTTGAAGAGCTCGTCGAGAAATACACCGCAGGCTTTCCCTCCTTCACGCCCTCTCAGGCTGACTTCTCGACTTTTCCTGATAGCGAACTTGGGGTACCAGGGCAACGTAGTAAGGAAGTTGTAGTCCTTCTGTCTGGAAGTACCGGCACATTTGGATCAAATATCCTCGCTGAGCTTACCACGTCGACATTTGTCAATACGTGAAGAGAGGTTTTTGGAGACTAGTTTCATGTTACCGCTGGCCAGAGTGATACGCCGAGAGATTCTGGTGGGAAGACGGACGTGAACACACTTACCGTACGTTACATATTAATGGGTCATCATTTCAATTTTATTAAGACGATCGGGAAATCGCATATTTGATAATCATTTCCCGGTATGACTCGTTTCGCGATCCATCAAACGCTTGTACTCAAAAGACCGCAAAACTTCGAGAACAGCCATGCAGATGAAGAAAGATGCTCGCATGCAGGGTGGAGTCAGCAATGCCCTCGAAGTCTCTTTCCTCTAGACGCGGCTGCGAGAGCACGATACGGCGCCAATTCGCGGATAACTTTCCGGTCTTCATGCGCATGACTCGAATGCAGTGCATCTTCACATTACTATCATGGCGCTGTACATATCTGATCGGCATCGCCGACGTTGGTGGGAAAGAGCGCCCAAGTCAGTTTGAATAGGGTAAGACTAGAGCACGGCGGTAACTATTAACCGACTCTGTTTCGTTTATACTTAAAGCACCAGACTTCTGACTACTTGTCTTTGCAGCATCTGGGACACACCCTATCCTCCAACATGCTCGTGCCGAGTACGCTCCCCATGTTGTCATCGCAGCAGTCATTAATTGTAGTGGCCGCTTGTGGACTGGTGCGGTCATTTGGTTCTGTAGTAATTAATCTGTTAATTCTCCCTACAGATCACACACGTCATCTACAAGAAGCACGAAATTTCTCCATCAAGGACACTCACGACCTTCGTACTCCTGGTTGCAAATCCGATTCTCTCTTCGGCCTTTCTTCACAGACACTTCTCTTCAGGGGTTGCCGTTTGTGTTGGCGCTTCTGTTTTCTACGTTGCACTTCTTTCGAGTATCGCTGCATACCGCGTTTCTCCATGGCATCCACTCGCAAAATACCCCGGGCCTCTGATTACAAAGCTGACGCAATTCTGGCTTGTGCGTGCAGGCGTGGGCGGGAAGTACCACGTCATATTGAAGGCCCTGCATGATAAATATGGGCCATACGTCCGTGTCGGTAAGCTATTAACCCTCTTCGCTTGTTCCACTTGGAGTAAATCTTGAAGTTTTTCCAGGGCCTAACGAAGTATCTTTTGTTGACGTGGATCTCATTCCGAAGATTATGGGCCCCGATGGAATGCCGAAAGGACCAAGTGAGCACAGGCTGATCTACTTTTTGTGATTATTGTTGATCTTTCATCTTTCCAGTGTTCGAGGGCATGCGTATACCTGGCCTTCCCACGAATGTTGTTACGACGAGAGATTTGGCGGATCACGCGCAAAAGCGCAAGCCATGGTCGCAGGCTTTAAGTACAGCTGCCATACGAGACTATGCACCAACCATTGAGAAGCGTGCGTTGCAGCTTGCGGAAGAACTAGAGAAACTTACCGCAGAAAAGGGAGGCAAGGGTGAGGATGGTGTTGATCTCTCGTTGTGGCTGAGTCACTTCGCTTTTGACTTCATGGGCGACATGGCGTATGTTTTTCGCGAACTGAGCCTATCTTTTTGCCTTAATTACACTTCCGCAGATTTGGTGGTGGTTTTGAGCTCATGAAAGATGGTGATTCGTCCGGCATTTGGACGATGATGAATAAACAAATGAGGTAGGAAAACATCTTTTACATATACCTTTGTCTTCTGTCTCAATGGAATCACAGGACGATGACGATTTTGCAGAATATTCCATGGTCGATCCATATTGTTCACAAGTTTCCAGCAGCTGTCGACTCCGTGAATAGGTTCAACAAGTTCTGCATCGACTGTATCGCGCGTCGTAGGGAAAATCCGCGTGGGAGGGACCTATTCCACCATCTTGTGAATGAGGAAGCAGGAGCCAGCGCGTTCCCGCCGCAAGGATCTGTGATCGAAAACAGCAAGCTAGCCATTGTCGCAGGATCAGACACCACTGCGACTACTATGAGTGGTCTCTTTTTTTATCTACTGTCGAACCTCGACGTGCTTGCTCGCCTTCGGAAGGAACTCGATGATGCGTTCCCCCTGGGCGAAGGAGATCCGTTTGATTTTACCAAGCTTGCCGAACTTCCGTATTTGAATGCAGTAATGTAAGCTGATCCACTCTACGAGTCTCAGGCTGTGGATCTGTCTGAGCGCTTTTCTATGGGTAGTAATGAAACCCTGCGTCTCCAGCCCCCAGTTCCGACGGGCTTACAGCGAGCGCCTGCTATCGGCAAGGGGAGCAAACAGGTCGGACATCAGTATGAACTTTTTGTTTGGTTCTCCGCTGCGCTTTGATGAGCTTACAATTGTACACAGTGTAATACAGGAGGGAACAGCCGTGAACCTTCCTCCATACGTCTATCACCGGGATCCGCGCTATTTCTCCCCCAAGCCCGACGCATTCTGGCCCGAGCGCTGGCTGCAGACTCCCGCCGACGCTACTGAAAAGGGATCATCAGAGGTCGTCAATGATATCGCTGCGTTTATCCCGTTCTCGTACGGTCCTGCCAATTGCGCGGGGAAAATGCTTGCGCTCTCGGAGATCCGCTGCGTCACTGCGCTTTTGCTGCAACGCTTCGAGATGCGTCTCGCAGAGGGCTACGATGTACGGCAGTGGGACGAGGATTTGGAGGATAGTTTCGTACTAACTGTTGGACCACTTCCGGTCGTACTTAGCTTAAGGGCGAATCTCTAAAACAATACCCATATCCTGCATCCATCCGTACGTAAGGATGTTTGGACACTAACCAAAGTATGCACGGCGGATGGAGTGACCGTGAGTAATTTGCATTTATCTGTATCCCTTAAATCTTGTACATCAGCAAATTTACGCTTGCTGTCGCCATATCTATTGTACCATCGAAATCACAGCGTTTTGTTAGTAGCCAACGTAATTCCAGATTTTGTTTTGCGTACAAGTCGAGTCATATCTGGCAAAAGAAAATAAAAGCCTAGGGTATGATTGGAAATCTCGGCCATTAGAGGGACGGGAAAGAAAGAAATCATCTATCAGGATCTACTCCTGGAATGAAAACAAAATAAATTATGCAAATAATCCAGCCAGTGTTTTTTACACTATTTTGTGATTTGTCCGTCATGAAGTAAAGTTGATAACGTAAATTATCTTAACTGCACGATATGCATCTACCGTGCGTAACATTCTGGTTAATGACACATAGAAGGTCGACTACGCAGAGTCCCCACTGACATGGCAGTGCAAGACGTAGACACAACCTTACAGATTCGGTCTTACACTAAGTACAACCGGAAGCGGTCCAACCGTCAGCACGAAGCTATCCTCCATATCCTCATTCCACCGCCGCACGTCGTATCCTTCCGCAAAACGCATCTCGAAGCGCTGCAGCAAAAGCGCAGTGACACAACGGATCTCCGTGAGTGCGAGCATTTTTCCTGCGCAATTGGCAGGGCCGTGCGAGAACGGGATAAATGCAGCGACATTATTAATAACCTCCGATGCCCCCTTTTCAGAGGCACTGGTGGTATTTCGCAGCCAGCGATCGGGCCAGAACTCGTCGGGCTTGGGGAAGAAATAACGCGGGTCTCGGTGGTAGACGTATGGAGGAAGGTTCACGGCGGTTCCCTCCGAAATTACACTGGGTACGTTTATAAGCTTATCAAGCCGTAGTGGACAATTGATGAAAAGGTCGTACTGATGACCGACCCGTCTACTCCCTGCTCCAACTGCGGGCGCTCGCTGCAAGCCTGTCGGAACAGGGGGTTGGAGGCGCAGTGTTTCATTACTGTTCGGGGAATAGCGTTCAGACGGGTTACAACCAGATCTCCACGGGATAAACTACTTACATCACCGCATTCAAAAACGGAAGTTCTGCAAGCTTGGTGAAATCAAGCGTGTTTCCTTCTTCTGGTGGGAACGCTTCCTCGAGTTCCGTTCGAAGGCGAGCGAGCGCGTCGAGGTTCGACAGCAAGTGAAAGAAAAGACCACCCAAGACACTCGCGGTGGTATCCGATCCTGCAACAATAACGAGCTTGCTGTTTTCGATCACCAGGTCGTGTGGGGGGAACGCGTCGGTACCCGCTTCCTCGTTTACAAGATGGTAGAACAAGTCCATTCCACGCGGGTTTTCTCTGCGCCGCGCAATACAGTCGATACAGAACTTGTTGAACTTAGCCATGGCTTCGACCGCGGCTGGAAGTTTGTGGACTAAATGTATTGACCATGGAATGTGCTGCAGCATCGCCATCGTCCTGTTTTTCCATTGAGACAGGGGAGATAGTCAAGGAAGCTGCCTTACTTTACTTGCCCATTTATCATGGTCCAAATACCAGTCGAGTCGCCTTCTTTCATGAGCTCAAAACCACCACCAAATCTGTGAAAGTGTCATTTGCAGCAAAAGAACAGGTCGAGCTCGCGGAAAACATACGCCATGTCACCCATAAAGTCAAAAGCGAAGCGACTCAGCCACGAGGAAAGATCAATACTGGCCTCACCCTTACCTCTCCCTTCTTCAGCAAGTTTCCCAAGCTCTTCTGCAAGTTGCAGCGCACGCCGCACAATAGTCTGTGTATAATCTCGTGTAGCGGCCGCACTTAGAGCTTGCGACCACGGCTTGCGCTTTTGCGCATGATCCGCTAAATCTCTCGTCGTAACAACGTTCGTGGGCATGCCAGGCATACGCATGCCGTCGAACACTGGTGAGATAAGGAATTGACACACATACATATATCACAAAAGGCCAGATCAGGGAGGCTTACTTGGTCCTTTCGGCATTCCATCAGGGCCCATAATTTTCGGAATGAGGTCCGCGTCGACAAAAGACACTTCGTTCGGTCCTGAAGAAACCTCAGGGTTCATATTTGACGGGTGGGACGAGCTGATAACTTACCGACACGGATGTATGGTCCATATTTGTCATGCAAGCCTTTCAACGTGACATGGTATTTCCCTGTCATCGTCGCGCGCACAAGCCAGAACTGTGTTAGCTTCGCAATGAGCGGCCCAGGATATTTTGCGAGTGGATGCCATGGCGAGACACGGTACACTGCGATACTCGAGAGAAGCGTGACATAGAAAACCGAAAGGCCAACACAGAAGGCAACGCCTGCAGAAAAGTGCCTGTAAAGAAAGGCTGAAGAGAAAATGGGACTTGCAACGAGAAGCACGAAGGTTGTGAGGACCCTTGACGGCGGAACTTCGTGCCTCTTATAGACGATGTGTGTGATCTGTAGGGTCAATTAAGAAAGCAAGTACGACAAAATCAAACGGCCGTACCAGTCCACAAGTAACCACTACCGTTATTGACCGCTGCAGTGATAATATGGGCAGCATATTTAACGCGAGCATGCCAGATAGAGGAAAGTTCTTCAGCCCTCAAGTGTTCCGGACGTTGCTGGAAGCACTTTATACGACCCGTCACCGTTCTAGACAAAATGTACGTATTTTCATTCTCGCAGATTTCTCCGTTAATCCATCGTGGTGAAGTGCGTGGAGTCGCCACTAGTGCCGCCGATCCGTTGACATATGGATGTATACGGGCCGACGGGCGCGGGCTGGAATGAACGTATGTTACTATGTAGCTGTGTACTCAGCTCACCCTGTGATCGGTTGCGATTCTGCCACACCTTCCACTGCGTATGCAAAGACCAGGGGTGAATGCAATAGAAGTTGTCGCCCAGGGCTGGTAACTTGCAGAAGAGAAAAATAATGGCACAAGAACTAAGCGAATCGTACTCAGGCTATTGCAACTTAGGGTTGCGAGCGCTTCCTGACTCGGAAGTCTGGACATTCCCACGCCGTCTCGAGCGCCGAGATATAAAGGTTTCCCCTGAACCAGTTACAAACATATCCTCGATTCTATCGCTGTTTTATCGCTAGACTCATACAAAAAAAAGTAGCGGAGGAACCAAGACATCACCAGTCACTGGTATACGACAAAACATTGATTCAGCCAGGGGTCGAACCTGGAACCATCTGTGTGTTAGACAGATATCATAACCGCTAGACCACTGAATCATGATGAAGCTCCGCCAGCAAAGCATCTATAATCAATAAAGTTCAATTGTGTCATTCCGCTAAAAAAAAGTCAACTGCTATTCGTTTGACAAAGGGATCAGCAGATCTATAAGTACTGGATAGTATTCCGCAGCCAAAACAAGCATTCTACTAAACATTCACTGTGTAACTCGAACACCCATCTAGAACTCTCGTCACATCAATAGTACCTCAAGATATAATGGCACGTCTTCATCGTCATCCTGTAGTTAAAGGAGCGATCCATAACCTTTTCGACGTACATATACGGGTGGGAGCTCACCCTAATTCCAATGATGCGTTCATCATCGATCATAACACTGTTCCAGTCAAAAACGCTTTCTGTCCGAGTGATACGGTATGGCAACGTCGTAATAAAAGGATTTTTGAAGATTCCGGGTATGTTCACCGTCGTCGACGTGGTCACAATGCGGCTAGCCTCCACGGGCCACGTCGGGGTTCCCTCCTCGTCTTCCTCGTTGTCTTCTTCAAAGCTGACGCCCTTCCGGGCATTCCGCAGGTTGAAATCGTATACCACGAAGCTTATACCGCGTCCGGAGCCTGGCTCGCGTCTCCCCATCGCAACAAAGCGCGTGCCGTACACGTGTCGCTGGTAGTCCGCTGACGGTGTGGCGAGTCCCCAGCGCGTGTTCCGCACCCATTGCTCAGAATTTAAACATGGCGTCCGCTTATTCCTTCGAACCTCGTGCGCACCTCTCCCGGGCCCGGCGTATGAAGACCCAAGCACTGACGGTGGAAATGCACCTCCCCCGGTGCGTCCATTTGGGGCGGTTGTACCCATCTGCTCTGCATGCTCGACAGCCTTACGCGCGGATTGGACAAGAAAATAGCGGCGAATGGCCACCACATGCGTCTGCTTGGACACATTGTCGTTGTGCACGGAATACGGCATGAGAATGTAGTCAATCGTGAGGATTAGTATCGCATCATCCGGGTCCGCCACGAAGGGGGAGGCGTCTGCATCAATTCTACATGTCGGCACTGACGGCGGTGGATTGGAACAGACTCCTATGTATGAGATTCCAGGTACATTCACGATGGCCGGTAAGAGGAATGTTGCTCCATGATGCAACGACCCCGGGGAATCGTCAAAGAAGAAAACATTAAGTTGGCCAATGTGCGAGTCGGGAATAAGAATCGCATCGGGAGCGATGAAACAGAACGAGTCCCACGCTTCACCAGTACCGACCGATGTCATGCTCTGCGACAGTCAAATCAGGTAGGCTCTTCCGTAAGAGAAACTGACTTACCGCTTTGCACGCACCCGAAGTCCAGTCCCATAGGTAAAACATATCGAAACATGCGGGAGAACGGCGTTCAGATGTAAGGAGAACTCCAACGTGATTCCCGCATAATCTCGTAGTCGTTTTGTATTGGTTATCTAGGGCAACAAAACGCTCGGAGATCACTGATTGTGATGCATTAGGGTGTATCCCAGACGACTCAAGTCCCAGCGGGTGTACATTGCATATAACGGTATAATTTCCTTTCCTCGCTCTTCAAAGAGAGATCAAAGCAGACAGTTAGTTGTCGGAATCATATAGAAACAAAGATATTCTGGCCAGAAAGTATGCTGCCCTCGACCTTGTACAAGCGAAAGTCAGGCTCTCTGACAAAATCGAGTTTGCAAAGCAAGCCCACGTGCGTCGAAGGGAGCAGATAAGTATACTTACACGAAGTCAACCTTTTCGACAGCCAGGACTAGATCCCTCTCTACGTCCACAGAGAAATCGGAGATTCTGAAGTCACATACGACCACCTTTTCTGACGCAGCAATTCCGTGCTCCGGCGACAGCGGAAGACACGCTATAACACCTATATGGCTGTCTTCTTCATTGAGATCCATAATATACGAGAAATGTTTTCGTGAAAAGTCATAAATGCCTCCGAAGTCGAGTCCATCGGGCGCAAAGCTTTGAGACCAGTGAAGGTTCGCCCATGCAATATTAGAACGACGAAGCTCGGCAAGCTTTTCCAGCTGCGTGTAAGGATGAAAATGGTTTTCCCTCACGCACGATGCGCCAAGGTCGATGTTGTACTGAAGCACGAAGCTCGAGTCAACGAGCGAGCGCAAGAGGCTGCATACGACGCGGCAGCGAATTAGGTCGCGGAAAGGGAGGTGCCTAAAGGCGATCACTAGAACTTCCGCTGGCAGTTCGAGAAAATGCATCTCGTCAATGTCGACAGATTCATGAAAACCGGGAGGTATCAATGACCAGATCGTTGTGGCCGCTCGGGCAGAAAAATAAGGAACACCGCCATGCGCTACGCGTCTTGAAGGTGGCCGGTAGTCTCGATTCTATCGCAAGTGGCTCAAATAACGTGTAATCACGTGATGCTGAGTCTCGAATCGCAAAACAATTGCTTTTACTCTCTAGGACTTTCGATTCTCTTCACTGTGTCGCTGTAGAGGTTGTTGAAGTGTGAGCTTGATGATGCCGAATGGCTCGGCCACTCGGGGTTTGAAAAAAAATTTCGTAGAATTTTTACTGCCTGTATGCGCGTGAGAGTCCTCTGCGCGATTATCTATGCAGGACCTCCGCTAGTAAACCCCACCACCCTCTTTCCCCTAACACTCAGGCTCGGTTGTAGTAAGTACTAGACAACAATTATGTTCAATTATAAAGAACATTCAATACCCCCTTGCGCGCTACTAATGCTTTGTCACTTTTTTCTTTTGTCAACTCCCTATCCTCATCACCTGATGGCGCAACCCGACTGGCAGTTTTTAGCGGAAACAACATCAATGATAGAAATGAAGAGAAAAAGCCACCGACCATCCAGCTTTGCTGTTTGTGTTCGAAGTCCTGACATTTCTATATCACCCGCGGGTTGCGGTGCAACAACAGAATAGTTACATAGTACATAATGTATCGAACAAATGGGGAGCCTTTCCGAGATGCGAGGTAGAGTAGTCCGTCAGTCATGGAAATTAAAAGAACGTAAGAAGGGCATGCGTTGTAGCAAAATGGAGAGATGCAAGATATGAACAATTGCTCAGAGATTGAAGGCTGTTATTAACATCGAAGAGTTCATTTTTGAATCGGATACAGTCGGATGGAGACGAGTAACACAATCATCTTCGGAATGGATTGCGAGAAGATCCTGACGTGCCAGTATGCGTCGGACGGAGCCAGTACCCCCCTCTTCCGCCCTCATAGTTGTCCGGGTGATCGTCAAAATCAACCAGATCATGGTCCGCTTCCGGTCTACGTGGTTTTGCGTGGCCGCGTCCGCGTCCGTGTCGTTGGTCGCGCTCGACCACCGACAGCGCGTACTCCTCCGCAGGCGTTGGAGCGTATGTACCACCCGGGCTTCCCCGCCGCTCACGCGCTGACGATGTGTGGCTTGATGTAGAGTACGAGGATGAAGAGAAGCGCGAACGTTCATGGTGCGGGGATGGTCGACGATCGAAATCGCGGACACGGGTATCGAGCCCAGTGAGGTGCCCCGTCGGAACCGCGGGTGCACGTACAGGCTGCCGCGTGTCTGCAGTTCGCCGCTGTTGTCCGGTGAGGTACGTGTACATGGACGCGTCTGACATCGAATTTAGGTCCACATCGCGATCCCTATCGCTGCGGCGACCTTGCTTCGACTTCGGTGTCGATTTGGCGTGCGGACGGGAGATGGGAAGGAGGTAGCCTGAGCGTTCGTCGTACGTGTTGTGTGAAAATGTACGTGAATGATGCAGATCACCGCGGCGGGAGGTCGCGTACGCATCGAGAAGTTTATCCACTTCACGCTCATGTCTGGCCTCCTCTGCTTCACGCATCCTGTCCAGATGATCTAACTTGTCGACCTCTGTCAGTGCAATAGGCCCTGTCATGCCACGTTTCCTGGAGCCCAAAGCCCGCTCGCCAAGCGAGTGACCAAACAAACGCTCGCCGAATCGTACGACACGTTGTCTCCAGGTCAGTTTGTTGTCCAGTTGTTTTTGCCGCGCAAATTCCTGCGTTCGCATCGCTCGGCGTTTACGTGCACGACGGCGCCAATACATCAACAAGAGCAACACGATGAAGGCGCAGCCTAGGGCCATAAGAAGTATCTCCCACCACGCGAGGTGCGATCCCGAGTCAACAACGACAGTTGGCGAGCTGATCCCGGTTATGCTGGGCAGTGCCACTGTTGCACTACCTGTCCCAGATGCGGATGCCTGTGGAATTGCGACGAGGTCGCTGAGGCATGCACCGAGCCCACTCACAACGGACGTCCCACTTTCGCATGTCGCAGTAATACATGATCCGGAACGGAGCACGCTATTCCCGTCCGAGCAGCTGAGGCAGCCGGAGCTCCCTGCCGCGCTGCAACTGCCACAAGAGCTGTCACAGCTTTTGCAACTCCCGCTTGAGGTGTCGAAAAATTCTGTCTTGCTGCATATCGGGAGACACCGCCCTGTCGAGAGCACGGGACGAGTTGAAGCACATGTCGAGCATTGGCCAAAGGATGCCCCGGAGCATGTCGCACAGTCGGGGTGGCAAGGAATGCATGCGCCAGAAGATGAGAAAGTATTTGATGGACAGGAAGCAATGCACGACCCGCCTGAAGCAAGCAGGTTATTTGAACACGTTAAGCAGAAGGTCGACGAGCCTGCACAAGTACCGCAAGACAAATCACAGGATGAACATGTCACGTTATCCTTTGGGTCCAGGAATGTTCCACTTAGACAACTCTCGATGCACTGGCCGCTGCTAAGCACAAATCCAGGCAAACACGCTGTGCACGTCGCCTGATCTATTGTGCTCGCCACGGTGAAGTCCGAAATTTCACATGCCGTGCATTTCTCTGGACACGCCTCGCACTCCTTTTTATTGTTGTCTGCCACGAAACCTGATCCGCTCGTAAGGCCCGTTTGGCAAACACCCGACGAATTCACTTCAACGCAAGTTCCGTTGAAAGAGGATCGACCTGAGCCACACACGATGCAATCGTTACTCGTAGCGCCGGAACACGTGTTGCAGAGCGCATCGCATGCTGTACATGCAGTACTGTTAGAGAAAGAGCCATCTGGACATACTGTCCCAGTAGTCGTAGTCGACGTTGGTGGGTTGCACTTGGTTGAGTCCGTGGAAGACAGAGAAAACCCGTTCTCACAGGCTGTACAAACACCAGTGGATGGTGCGCATGTCGAACACCCGAGTTCGCAAACTGTGTTACCATATTAGCAAAACGCAAATATGTAGTTCTAAGACAGCTTACCCTTGCACGACCCGTCATCACTCAAGAAGAAACCGTCCGCACACGACGCGCATTTGGTCCCGTTGGAGCTGTCCACCCACCCGGCGTTGCATGCACATGAGCCGTTGCTTGCGCATACTCCATTCAGACAGTTACAGTTTTGCGTTTCCGTCTCCGTCTTTAAACAAATGCCTGAACCATTAATGCCGTCGTCGCACGTCGCACAGTTAGATGGACAGGCCTGGCACTCGGAGCCAAAGAAACCTGAATCGCAACTCTCGCATGATGTTCCAGCAAAACCGGGGAGACAGGAACATGCGCCTTGAGAAGTACAGACGCCACCACTTGCACAGGCTGTGCTGCATGAGCTGCTCTGGAGCTGTGTAAGCGTAAGTCCAGAGAGTACACCCGGCAGCTGCGACAGATCAGGCGCGGCATCCCAGAAGATTACTCTGCCTCCCGATGTCGTAACTTCTGCCCACGTATTTGAGGATAGCACAAACGAAGATGCGTCGAATGCTCCTGTGATGTTCGATGCGTTGGCGGACGTTGGGAGAGCAACATAACTCGCTGAACCAGAGTAGTTCGCGGATGAATAGTAAGCGAGACCAGGTTCAAGTTGGATGGACAACGGCAACGAAATACTGGTGCTATTAGCGAAGCCGGCAGAGCCTTGAGCAGTGGCTGAATTCGCGGTGAGGATCGAATGTAGTAATTGAGGATTCGTCGACTCCGTGTATTGACCTGGAAGTAAAAGGAGGTTCGTCGACACGCCCGGGGAACTCAGCGTCGTCCCCACTTAAAGAGGTCAGAATTAAGGGAGCTTGTTATGGGGCGGAACGTGAGCGTACGATTTAGTCCAGTAAATCCCTCTACGCATTGCCCAGCAATGCATACGACCGACGCGGCGTCCGATTGAGCAAAGACAGAAGTGCCAAAAATCGAAAATAAAGCAAGAATGCCGGCGAGCATGGCGCACAGCGTCAAACGAGAAGGTGAGAGAAAGGAAACAAGGTGCAAAGGACGTGTTCTAAACCCATTTTCAACGAGTACGAGAACAATAGCATACCACCCAGTTTGGTCGCGATGGTAGAAGGACAACAACGCGTCCAAATAAGGAAAAGTGCATTCGTGGGCCCCGCGGCCCTTCCAAAATGGCTTACCTAATTTAGGCCTCGATCTCTGAAAACCCTTAAAATAGAATCCTAGAGGAAAAATATTATAACTTCCATTTGCCAAATCGATAACAGGTAATTCAGGATTTCCATAGAATACAATGAAGCTTAAGTTATCCGTCAGCTCTTTCCTTCCCTTTACGCAGGTGTTCCGGGGATTAGCGTTGACGGAGAAACTTTGGCTGTTTAACCTGCCCAAGGAGTGGCGTTGTAAAAATTTGCGGTTAAATGATAGCCTTCGAAGTTCATTCCATTTTTTTTACCCGGGAGAAATAACAATAACCTGCCGCGCCTGCGATCCGAAGCTCGACTTTCAATCAAGCTTTCCTCAACATGCACGTAATCGTCCGTCCAGACTCCACGGTCATCAAGAGCAACAGTTTGTAAGTTTAAGGCGCCTGGTAAACACAAGGCGAGCTGCTCCGCGGTGCAGTGCACACTGCAGAGCCGATATATTTTCATTATTTTACGCAATCGACTTTCCGAGCTTTGCTTTTGGACTCGGATGTGTCTGGATCCTAAGGTACAACTTCAATCCGTTGCAAATCACGACTGTTCTCATTCCACCCTTCAATATCACTCGAGAAGCGTTGCAAAGGCTCTGTATTCGCTACCACGTCATTGCCATACAGCAACAGCAGTAAAGCAGAAAACTCTCATAGTAATGTAAGTCAAGTGTATCTATGTAGTATTCATATTTCCGCATTTATCCCTACACGTATAATTCTATCGTGAGATAATGTCAGCACGTAGCCATCCGGGAGGGATACTACATATGCTCACTCGTCGGCAGATCCAAGCCAATTCGCGGTTTCGGGGAACATAGTCGCTGAAGGAACAAAGACATCCTGAATTGATGGTTGTATCGAGATTAGGAACGGCGACGTACATATGGGACGGTAAGTATCTTCAATGAGGAGCATGCGGACCCAGGTGAGCATCTTGCTTAGGCGACCAGCGCTCACCGGTTTGCTCACAACGTGGTAATGCGGGACACTGAAACAAAAAAGTGAGCTCCACACCAGTAGAACGATCTGCGAATAGAAAATTACATGTGCGTGCACGTCCGCGCTGCTTCCTTAATTTCCTTGACCATGTTATTATGGCCTTCGGGGTTTAACTGAGTCTCGAGGGCACAAATATGGTGAATCACTTCGTTTGCCTGTGTGGAAGTGTAAGAGCAGTAAACAGAATGGGGCATGTGATGCTACCTTGACTTCAAAGTCATCTCTGAACCCAAGGCAGTATGTTACGCCGTAAAAGCCTGTGACGTTTGCGGTAAGTTTGGGAAAGATTGAGGGAGCGAAGTCAAGCCACCTTGTAACGAGCGCACTTTCGTGACTTGATATCTGTCTTCTTGAGCGACACGGGCTATAGGTAGCGTACGGACTGACAGAAAAATCTAAGTAATACCGGTGACAAACCATGTTATTGGTCGTCCCGATTCGTGACAGCCCCACTTACTACGACACGCGGGAGAGCAGGCCACTGGCGCACAAAGCCGATGAACGAATGTGGCACGCCCGCGCCCAGACTCAGTTTATGGAACACTGCACATGTTGCGATGCGCGCCAGCGTACGCTTCTCCTCCACGATTGTACCTTCCCTGGAGCCTTTCTCGTCTGGTGTTCCATGCGAAGTTGTACGCGCCATATAATAAAGTGCTCCAGGTTGAGATTGGCCATACTGACCGAAATCATCGTTGACATCATCTGTTTCTGACAGGACTTCTGCAGCCGTAGACTGGAGTGCTAGGTGGACTGAGTCATCGTTATCCTCCATTATGAAGTGACGGAGGTTCCTGCGGTTTGCGCCGTCGAACTCGTCTTCTAGACCCTACAAGACGGTAAAATCAAGCATCTCAATGACGCATGAAAGGATGCTCACCTTCGCCCACGTCCAGAATGTCATCAGGATTACACTTTCTTAGCCATTAGTCTGCATTCAAGATTTGTGTGAATGGGGGCTTACAGAACCAATCCTATCATAAGCGGGACCCAAGCGCCGTTGGGCACTTTCTTCAGAGAAGCGCCCCAGAAAAGGCCATCCACGAAGCCAAAGAACACAAAAAAAGCGAGAGCAATAATCACCGGCTTACGCTTAACCAGACAGATTTGGAGGGAGATGAGTGCAGTGGTCGTGAACATGACCGTAGCGACAGCGAATCTGCAGTTGATAAATTTTAGGGTTGAAACGTGAATCGGAGGAAATTCTTTAAAAAGACTTTCCCGTAGGCATTTGAGAGTGCGGTTGAATTCTTGAAGCACACAACGATGATTATACAAGCGATCATCACTGTAAAGACTGATTAGCAGTGTCACATTGAATAATAGTCAATGTCTCCGCTTACGGATGTAGTTTACTGCAGGGATGTATATTTGTCCTTGAATAGTGTCTGAAGTGTAGATCATGCGAAGACTGAACAGCCGTGGTTAGTCTCGTGTTCTTGCAGAAACCTGAAACTTAGGACTTACCGGGGCAAACTACGCATATTGATAACTTGCTGGACCTACTCTTCCCGAGTCAAGAGGCGATTCGCTCGGGGGAATAATAATGCAGTATTTTTACCAGACTAAAACATGCCGTAACCATTGTTTGCGAGGCGATGATCGTCGCGAGAATAGCGAAAACGTATAGTACCCTAGAGAATTCAGTCCTATTGAGCGAGCATTGATGATTATTAAAGGAATTGTATACCAAAAGAGTGGCCCGTTGGTCTTCCCAGGAATTGTGAGATAGAAAATATTATCAATCACGGCTTCCCCGTCCTTGATAAGACGTGAACCCTGTCCAAGGTATGCGAGAATGAGGCATGGGTAGGCAAAACCGCCAAAGGCGATCTCCAAGATGAGTGAGTCGAATTTAGTTAGAATGTAAAGGCACACTTTGAGGCTCACTTGTATTGACGCAGCGTTGAACTGCCCAAGGCTATAGATGACCCATGAGCTAAAGAAGAAACGGAAGGTTGAACTCTACTAGCTTTGCAAACATTGCTTCTGAGCCAGTTAGGGCAAGGAGAATGCCGCCTAACATGTCATAGTCTCGCGTCCGTTTGAATACTAAAGTAAGGTGTTAATGAAGGGGCGTATCTCAACAAAAGCAATGTCACAAGTATACGCACAAAGAATGGCACGCGATGGGTCGAAAGCCCGAAAGATGCCGGGAAAAGAGACAATGTTGATGATGCCCGTAATGGCCAACAAGGAAAGCCATATGAACGTGACTGTTTGATATCAAGGCATGAAAAGACCCAGTAGGATAGGCAAAAAAGTACTGACCCGGAGCGAAAGTAAATGCTAGACGTGATGTGCCAACGCGTTGAACGAGGAATAGGGCGACAATGAAGGCCTGGTCCGCGTTTGATATAACCATATAAATGACAGCGTGTTGACACTCACAACCGAGATCGGGACAATATCATTCGAGACGCTGGGCTTGGCGACAGCAATTCCCGCAACGGCACTTACCACTGAAATAGCAGGTGTCAATATTCCGTCCGCCATTGTCAGGCTCGTTCCGAAGAGAGCCTCAACCAGTATCGTCAGGACGGGAGACTGGGGTACGTTGAAATGTACGGCACCATACCCAGATCATGATCGGCCATCTTAGCTTCTGCATGAGAGAGCGCGTCGATATCAGTTTCCTCGCAGCGCTTCCCATAAAATATGTGTCTCCAGTGAGAGTGCGATCAGCCTCGATACTGTCGACCTTTGGAGGGTATAACCCGTGGAAAAGGGCAAATGTTCCACCCTCCCCTAGCCGCCCCAGGTATCAGAATATTCACAGCCGGGCTGCCATTAGAAGACTGCTCACCCTCCTTGGTGCCGAATGATGGACAAATGAAAACCTAGAAACATAGAACAACTCGTTTGTCACAGTACGGAAAAGTTCAGAGCTGAGAAGCAACACACATATTTCAAGAGAGGGACGAGCGTAAGGCTCCATACGATAGCACTAATGCCGCCAATGACATCTTCCTGCGAAGGAACTGGCCCGCCCGCTGGCCAAATACCATTCAAGACGTACAACGGGGAGGTTCCGATATCACTATAAACGACTCCTAATACAAGAGAAGCAGTTCAGGTCAACGATTTGGGCATGGATCGACAGTCAGAGGATGATAATGTAAGTAGTACTTACCAAGTGTTTGAAAGGCGGCAACGAAGAGTATGACACCCGTCAACTTCGGCGCTTCGCGTACAGTATTGAACTTGGTGTTAGTACCAGGCCCTTCGAAGGAAGGCGCGGCAGACATTGGTGTCTTACTGGCCAGTCAGCCCTTAGTGCTGAGGACGAAAGAAAGGCAAAGGAGGGAACGTCATTTTTCGTCCAGAGGAATTGGTTTTATGGCGGGAATTAGAGTGCCTAAGCACGGGAGAAGGACCCGGAGCATGGAGAAGATCTGTTACCTGCTAAGGGCGGCGTGTATTAATTCCTAGATTGGCGCCTAATCCCTGCTATCTGAGGAATGGCGAAATTCGCGCTGCGCGAAGCAGAAATAAAGAAAGCAAGTGTTAGCCCCACTGACCCACTTTACGTTTCCATAAAGGGAAGAGGGAAAACCTGGGATAACAAAGGGCACAGCATGTTAGATGGCGAAAGGTGCGCACGTTTTTAAATAAATCGACGTGGGGGTGAAGAACGTGGGTCTCGGCATCACTGAGCGCACATGAGCCATAATATAGGTTCCCACTATGTGTACTGACAGACAATAATGAAACCCTTGAGACAGCGGAGACACGAACGAGGCCTGAGTCCAGGTTCTACAAGTCTGGAAAAACAAAAGCAAATATGTGAACGACCCGTCGCAGCATGAATAAGATGGGTTTGAAGCCAAATATTAGAGCGAACTGAACTCCGTGCGAGACGGATCCACAGCCCAGGTATTGCAATCTTCGAGGGTTTAGTTGAAATCAAGATGAGCAACCTCATACCATGCGATCCTCAGTAGTTAGGTACCCGAACGGTGCTGGAGATTATCCGGTGCGCAGCCCAGAGGAACAAAGATATTCATACGGCAGGCAGCGAAGGGGAAGAGTAAGGGGTTCTCCATAGACACGCGTTCCCATGGTATGTGTGCACTCGCAATCAATCCGATCACCAGATATTACCAGTGAAAGTCGGCAGATAGAGATTCCTGGTCTCGTAGTGTATCACTGAGCCATGACAGAAATATTCGGAAATGCTCAAGCTGCGGTATGTCTGTAGAGAGAAAATTTTCAAAGCTACGAGTTTCCATCGCCAAGTCGCCCTTAATACCCCTGTAAGCAAATCACTTGTAAGGGTAGGACAGCTATCGTCGTTGGGTGGTCGTGAAATACAGCCGTTCGCCTGCCCAGTGGTCATGATCAGCGTGGACACTATCGTTTGGGCAAGAAAGAGCCAGAGGTCGCAAGTTGTTGGTTTTGGCTAAGCTGTTACGGTGGACTGAAGGCAGCAGCTCCGTGCCGTCGCAGTGGGCATAGAAAGATCGTCGCAAAGTGTACAAAAAACCTTAAAACAACAAGAGGACGGCAGTAATTTCTATCTCCCGTTAACGTCGTAACAATCTGGGTATATTCAGGACGACGTCAGCGCTTTTTATCAGCTTGTTTACACTTACGAGCTATATCCCGAGTAGTAGTACGCTTCAGATATCTATAATGATGAGAGACATGAAGGCTTACCGGGCACAATATGAACTTAACAATCGACTCGGAGGTCGAAGGACCCTTGAGCTGCCAGTGCGAGTAGCCCGTTTACCACTAGCCTGAGGGTGGTTTTTGCCGTTCCTTTGGGCTGGCTGCCGGTCCGCCGCGGACGGTACCCGGGGTCATTACTACATCCTTCCTTTCATGGGATTGAGCCTCAGACAAGATTTATGCTCGAAAATATTTGCGAGCTGATAGCAGCCCTACTACTACGGCCGCCGCCATGCGCCCTTGAAGTTTCTCGCTTAGCATATTATCTTACGTCCTACTAGCTGTCACTCACCGCCGAGTCACATGACCACTTATTTTTTTTTTTTTTTTTTGATTCTCAATTTATATACTGCTATAGTACGAGTACAAGACGCGGTCACCCGGTCGAAAAGTTCTAGGGTAGTGAATGCATGTAGAGGGGGTTAAGAAGGGAGCTGGTCACAGTGGATGGTTCTGGGGTCGGCGATTGCGGTAGCGGCACAGGCAGAGGGCGGTATCTACGGAGGGTGGAAGTGATTGGGAGGAGGAGGGGGAAGAAGGGGGTCGTGCAGGAATGCACGCGTAAAGGCAGTAGTGCGGCGAAGGAAGGGAAAAAGCCAACCTAGTCCGAGTTTGCTGCCCCATGTGGGGGGTTGGGCCAACGGGTGATCCTCCACGGGGAGGGGACCTCTGGCGTGTTGGAAGAGGGGGCACTCCAGAAGGAGATGCTTGCGGGTTTGGAGGGGGGCACCACAGGGGCACGAGATGGGGAGGTCGGGTAGGAAGCGGGCAGCATAAGCGCCGAAGTGGCCATGTCCGAGGACGACCTGAACCGCACGGCTCTGGAGAGCGCGGGAGGCGGGGGCTTTCCAAGCAGTGAGGAGGGTGGTAGACGGGGGTTGGGGGAGGGCACGACCAGCGAGTGAGCGGTGGTGGGGGGTGTCCGAAGCGTAGGTGCGAGCCCACATGTCAGTGGCAGCCGCGAGAGCTTCTTGGCGGAGGGCGGAGTAAGTGTGATAGAAGAGGGGGCGGCCACGTGGGGGGAGGCGGGTGAGGGCATCAACGTATTCGTTGCCCGGGACCTTCATATGCCCAGGGCACCAGACAAGGTGCGCGTGATGGGTCGAGTCGGCCTGTAGAAAAGGGTCCAACAGGGACTGAAACAAGGCGGATGATGACTGCGCAGGGTGGGGGAGGAGGGAAAGGATGGCGGTAAGGGCTGGGGCGCAGTCGGATATAAAATAGAGGGACTGCAC
>JAKOPK010000111.1:3726-65830 GCA_024195185.1 Coniferiporia weirii
GAGGATGAGCTCCGGGCGGCCTTTTGGATGTTTAGCAGCGAGCGGTTGAGCACGAGCGTCGTCATGGCCCAGACGAAGCTAGAGGTTACGGGGCGGATTAACCTGAGTAAGGCAGGGAAGAGACTAAATGCGCACAAGACCCCGACCATGATGAGAGACGGCTGTGGAAAACATTCAGTTAGTGAATACCGTCGTGTGGGAAGAACAACGTACCCGAGCAACGACCGCGATTATAAGGTTGGCACTCCGCAGTACTACAAAATCGTACTTGAGCATTTGCAATCCGAAGCGGGTGCAATATCACAGTTAATTCGCTTACTTGCCAATGCCTATTGAGAAGCCACGCGGACCAGTCAGTTTGCGCTCCCGACTAAATAGCAAGTCTAGGAGCAAAAAACGTACGCCGAAGAAAATGATCCCGTCGCGGAGCAACACCCGTCGCAGAGGCGTGTTGCGCAGTCGGGGGCGGTTCAGTGCGTTGAATAGAACAGACAGAAAGACCAACACTTCGAAAACCAGCTGGGAAAAGAAAGAAAACACGAGTTGTCCAGGTAATGAGGCTCAGATCAAGGTAAGATATAACGGAACAATACTAACCGATGCAGCCCATACCCCGGGAAAAATGGGCACTCTTATGACAGAGACACATGAGTGAACAACGGGTACGTATGAATACCCAGCTACGTGACAAACGCAAGGTAAGGTGACATCTCTTATAGACAGCCAGAATAGGGAGCACCACGTACAATAGGATTTAACGAGTGTGCCGATCATAAAGATGAACGAAGAGAGGAAGGAGATGAGGAATCCGATCCCCATGAGCTTCATGACCCTCTATATAAAACAAATGGTAAATCAACCGACCGCGCTCGAATGCGAGCCAAAGGTAACTGTGAAAACATACTCGATCCCGATCCCAAAGACTGACAACGCGCAATAACACAAGGACATTGCCACACCCGACGGAGATAATACCGTAAACAAAAACAAAGCTTATGAGATTCTTGCAGGTCTACCACTTAGTTCAGCATACTGCCTGCTAAAAACGAAGAGCCTTGGGGCGGAATACACGCACCTGATCTGTAACACCGCTGTCATCGTATCTATTTAAATCTTCCTCGTATGTTCGTGAGTTTACCACAAGGGATTAAGAGCAATAGCGGCAAACACACAGAACGCCGTCGCTATCTGGCTCGCCGCCACCATATACCGATTCAATAGGAAGAGCTTCTTCGCGAACGAGGGGTTCGCTTTCCAGACCAGCTGAACTTCGTCTTGGAACGTCAAAATGTGGTCGTAAAGTAAAAGGACGAGGCCGACCGCTATGTTATCAAAAGGTGTCCTCGTCAGTACCTCTAGCGGCAGGTAGCACCCGGGTTCGATGGAGCACTAACCGCTGACGTATCTCGTCGCATTTGCATCGTGTATCCCCAGTGCAATGATATCCAATAGTGCCTGCGTCGTCTCGTCCGTTGGGTCCGACATAAAGCGCCCGTTTGTAGTTCAAAGAGACGTGTGCGTTAGAGTATAAGGCAATTAACGTCGGGAGCGACGCAGGGGTGGAGGTTATCTTTGACTAGCGGCGCGCAGTGCTGGATGTCAGGCCAGTTATCAACAGATTACAGTGCAGAGCTTGGTCGTTGACAAACTCAGAAACTAGTCCGAGAAGCAGGCAGATCGGGAATAACACATAAGCGAGGACACCAGTCTCGCTGGTGGGGCAGACGAAAGTTCAAGTTGCTACCAAAGACTCAGACTCAGAGAAATACCGCGCCAGAGCTCAGAGGATGCGAAACAAAGACCAAATCGTGGGGGGGACGACGCAGCGCGGTCGAAAGGACCCGCAGCCCCGGCAGCAGATCGGACTTTAAGTATGTGCCAGGATTCCAAGTGAACGAGGAAAAAGACATCAGAGATGATCTTCACTTCCCCTAAGCGAGACTGGATAGGGAAACACCGATAGGCGTTTTTAAGAATAAGCCGAATTGGATTGGATGCGCCGCGGGGTTGACTCAACTCGGATTGCACACGAAGCACGAAGCGTATCATCGAGTCGGAGTTCCCCGTAAGCAGTGCTGGCATTAATATTGTCGTGCTTCATCTTCGAAACCATGGAGAGCGGTCCGTACGTGCGTTGCGTTCTTGAAGGCCGTACTTGAGTGCATCTGGTGCTCCTGGATGAAATAAAACATGTCTAGTCTCGACATGCGTTCGCGAAAACAATATTGGCATGCATCAAGATAAGTAAACAGCACACGTGGCTGTCGCGCTATGCTCCCCGCCGAAACCGGTTCCGGCGGCGCCCGTAGACCCCATCTAGACAACTCTTGCAGTAAGAGTCGGAGTTCGGACCATGGTTACAACTCAATTTGGTTGCCGCGTTTTGAAACGCAAGCTTAAAGGCGCCCGGTACGCGTGAATGATCACTCTCGCTTGTGTATCTGCTCAGAAGAATGAATGAATGAACGTCCACATCTTGTTTCTTGCTTAACCACCCATAGCCGAAGCCTCCGTTCCATGCAAGCCACAATCTCGATTATCATTGACCAATCAAAAAATTATACAGAATCGAAGTAAAGTAACCTAAATGGGATAAAAGAGTGGAAGATACGCCTAAATACAACTTCCATTAAACACAAGGAAAGCGTCCATTACAATACCAGCGCGAGAAGGGAGTGTCGTTCCCACCTACTCACTCTCTTGCTTTTTCCAAGGTGCTCGACTAACGCGCCGTACCCACTTCAAGCTTTCGCGCCACCCACTTCCTCTCGACTCAGCAGGCACAATCGGGTCCAGCGATTCATACGACGGAAGATCCACGTCGCCTTCGCAATCCGCGTCAAACTCGGCTCCCAAACCCAGCGGTTCCGCTTCGGACGCCGCGGCAGCAGCAAGCTGGTCCACGGTTGTGCACCCACCACGGGGAGCCTGGCGGTGACCCCCGGTCGGTGGGACTCGCAATCCCGCCATGGGCTGTGGTTTTCGATACTCCTTCTGTACAGCTTCCATAGCTTTGGCATGTAAGCCGGGTGATGTGAGACTGTAGAGGGGGGCAAGCGTTGAAATAGAAAAACGTGCGCGCGACTCCGTTTTGATGCGGGTCCAGACGCCGTCGAACGGCTGGATATATTGCCTGCACCTTGATTTCTTGACGCGTCTACGCATGATGCAAGTACAAAGAGCGGACCCGATGGCAAGGAGAGATATACCGCCAAGGACTCCCCCGATGAGAGTACCAGAGTCATGCGTCGGTGTTGCGGCATTGATAACACCAAGGCTTATCGGCGCACTAAGTTAGGCATGTTTACACCACAAATGAAAATGAAAAGCAATACCTGTAAACTGCACGGTCAAAGAACGCAATCGTAGAGAGGTTTGCTTCATTGTGCACAACATATGGATTAGCGCGCATGGTCAGTGTATGTATGCCGTCCGGGAGGTCGCCGCCCGAATAAGCAGGTACATTTTGCGCGATGTCGCCCACACGCGGTACGTAAGTGTATGGCTGAACCAATATACCGTCGAGATAGAAGGATACGTTCGTGCCGACTACCCCGGATTCGAGCGATACATAACCGGGTGTAATGAAATAGGCGGAGACTGCGGAACCTATTATATTATTATCACAGATATAAATAAGTTAATCTTCTCTCTTCTCATAGGAATCAGCAGAAACGGCAAATGGACGTACCGCTAAAAGTTACGGATACTTCCGCATTCCCCCAAGTCGCATGCCAAGTGGTGTTGAAATCTATTGAGGCGCTTACAATCTCTGTCGCACACATCCCGGGTACATTCTCCTCGCAATCGGTGTTCATCATCCAATTGGGTTCGCCGTTGGCATGTTCATAGATCGGTAATTCGCCCGTTTGTCCATCCCCGGTTGTGTCGTCAATGGTGACTTCCACCAGTGAAGCACTTGATATAGACGCGAAAGACAGCACCAGAAAGATCAGAAAAGCGCCTGCGCTGGAGGAGAGAGTGACAAGTGTGAAGGAATGCATGTCGTTTAAAAGAGCGTTCTAGTTTAGAGTGACAGATATACGTGGCATTCGGGCACGACGCGGACTTCGGGACGAGGGGAAGCAAAGGCATCTCTTATACTCTGAGGCAACCTGGATTGCACGGAAGGCCGAACTTTGATACTGAGATGAGGCGCAGTTCCCTTGAAAGTCCCACGATGCAAGCATACCGGGGCGTAACAATGGCAGCTTTCTGATGATAGACCGGTATGGATGCAACACCTCTTCCATGACATCAGTTCTGAAAGATCGCTGCCTTAATTCAAATTTCATATCTAAGAGGCTTGTCCGCGATCATATCTTGCCCGACCAATGCCAACCGCCTACTTACCCCCTTCCCGCGTGAGATGAGATTTGTACTGGTTTGACTTAAATTGATGGTACGGTTTTTGTTTCCAAGAATATTTTTCCAGAAATAAAGGTCGTCCGACGTCAAAGACCCGATCTGGATGCCAAAGTGATAAATCGGGACCACTGGTCGCAACCATCTGAGAAGAATGATGATGATTCAAAGCCCCCCGCAGCCGAAGCAGAAGCAGCGAGTATCAATGAAGCTGCTGCGAAGGCTTGAGAATGCGCCGCCCCAGTGGATTTTCTCTCACAAGGCCCACTGGTGGTGATGGTTCGCGTTCAAGCCACAGTACAAGGATGGGTGGGTGACTGCTTTGTAACGCTTTATAATATGCGATTACATAACGCACCTCTTATGACGTTCTTGGGGGACGGCCCACGGATGATGTCATTGCCACCCACGACGCGCTTATATGAAAAGCAGAAGGGCTCTTCTATGTATCCATCACCGGCACTACATCCACCATGAATACATCCCGCATCGCACGTACCGCAGCCCGCCGCGCCGTTGTCGCCAAAGTACGTCCAGCCTTTTAGTTTTCGTCCTCGTCGTATGAACTTATACAATTTCTTATTCCTGTAGCCGCGTGCATCATGCCACGCGCGCACGGTCTCGACCAACCCTCCACCACCACCAATAGGTCCCGAACCGATCGACAAAAAGGGGACCGCTGCGCCCTTCATGGTTGGCGCGCTCGTGGCAGCAGGTGGTGTGGGCTATTACTATTATACGACTCAGAGCAGGCAAGAGGAGCTGCCAGAGGTCGGCCAGAAGGCGCGCGAGCTCGAGAACGCGGCACGCGTGCAGACGCAAAAGAAGATCGATGACGGGCGACTAAAGGTTAACGAGGCGAAGGTATGGTCCGGCGATTGTCATTGTGTGGCATGCATATACTCACGTTCCCATAGGAAAACGGCAAAGCGAAGGTTGATTCCGCGCAGGGAGCCGTACAAGATGGATACAATAGCGCAACCGCGAAGGCAAACGCAGCAGCAACGGATGCGCAAGCACGACTTGCCTCGTATAAAGACGCCGCCTCGAACTCCTTGCAGCAAGCGCGCGAGTCAACAGAGAAGGGTGCACATGATGCGAAGGCGTACGTTGACCAGAAGGGTCAAAATGCAAAGAGCACGTGGTGGAGTTGGCTCGGCTGGGGAAGTAGCAAGTCAGAAGAAGCAAAGGAGGCCGCAGCACAGAAAGCAGCACAAAGCGCGGCTGGCACAAAGCAGGCTGCTGCCGACGTCGAGAAAGCCGCTTCAAAGCGCGCGTAGGCTTGTTTCTAAGATGAAATTAATCCTTGTGTACGTTGTATAATCGATGTCTACAGCTTACTAGCAGTGTACTCCAGCGTTTTGCTGCCACATTTCGGAATAAATAAATTGTATACGGCATAGTCTCTGGTCCAATTGTCTTCAGCAATAAGCTCGTGCTCGATCGCCCTTCGGGAAGGAGCTCTTGAATAAATCATGCACGATTAATGGCAACGGTCTTCCCCTTCGGATCATTCGTTTACGCAGGATCAGGATGGAAAGAGCCTTCTGTGTACCTTGTTTTCAAATCGTGTGCTTGTACTCACGAGCCTGGCTTCGCTTGCACCGCAGATTGGGCTTGTACATCATCCGAACGCAACGCAGGTCTTCGTTTTACACCGTCGGAAGGTACACACCACCAAACTCCGAGTCCGAGCCTTAAGTCGTCGCAGAGCAACCCCCATCTTAATCGCTCGTTGATTCTTCATTATACATGTACCTCATTGGAATTCGCCTCCGTACCGGACGCCTCTCTCCTCCCAGCACAGATATCCCTGAGGTTGCGATATCGGTTTTCGCTATCAACTATCGTTGCCCGCTTTCGAGGCATCATGGGTGAATCAGTGCCCGATTGCTGCGGAAGCTTTATTTTGGAATTTGGATTCGAGTGCACATGTAAGCGTCGATCTGGTCTAGATTTGATGTGTCGATCTTTTCTTGCTCTCATGCGAGGATCCAAGATAAAAGATTTTTTGATCTCCGAAATGCGTGTGTAGTTTACATAAGCTTGGTACATATGTGACCGAGGTATGCGTTAATTCTTTGATATGGGCTGTACGAAGGACGGTCGGGAAAATTGTAAGTACGAAGTCGCGACATCGTGCTGTGATCTGTACCGAAATTGGAAGTAAATTTTATGGCTAGGAATCGGTCGGGGGTGAGGCGGCGGCCCTGTCGCGTAAGAAACGACGCTGGGCCCTTCCTTGGAGTGTAATCAGATAATTTATTCAGACAGTAATCTGACCCGCGGAATCGCTACAACGGACTCATACAATAGCAAGCGCACCCAATAGCTTACATATATCACGAAACCCAGATATGGGAAATAACCTATACTCAAAATATGCAACTGAACAATCTCTCGCCAGCAGTGAGCATACATTCACAGACCGAAGTCGGCTAGGTTCATGGTCATTGCCTCGCGATCCAGGCTTATCACTCTCGCGTACTCCAGCAGAAGCCTGCATTATAAGTGCTTCAACGTTAAAGAGTGCAAATTCCAAGTTTACACAGAGAGAAAATACGAACCTGAACATGTACGCGGTCGCATCCTCATCTCGCCAAAAAGTGCTCGTCCATTTGCTGCCCGCGAGCGCGATTTTCTTCGCGAGCTCGTCATGATTCCCCGCACCGGTGATGTCCCCGCGGAAGAACACGAACGCGTCGTATAGATCGGAATAGTCGTATGCAACAGGGATGTAATGCATCCACGGCTGGATGCGGTCGGCGAACCTGGCAAATAGTACCACACGATAAGCAAACAGGATTCAGAGAAACCAAAGGGTTGGGGAAAGGCGGTGTGGAGTTTGTGCGTACCATTCAGGATATGTAGTGCTCTTGAAGATCAAGGCGTTGCTCGCCATGACGCGCTTAAAGCGTGACGACCAACCATTCCCATCGACCTACGAGAGTTATTTAGGTAAATCCGTCCACGGAAAAAGAATGAAGAATGTAAAACGTACATCGATTACATACTTGTACCTGCTCTGCTCCTCGGTGTCCATCCGCTTCCTCCAGTCAAAGTTAGTCGCGAGCTCACTACACGTCGGCTCTTCGCACTGCACGATGCCGCTGGAGAATGCAATGTCCAACATGGCAGGATTAACGCGCGCCCTCGGCCACTTCTCTCCCTCCCCGACCTGATACTGCTCCCCTCCCTTCTTCGGCGGACGCAGCACCGTAACGTCGCCTGCCACCGCACTTGCCAAGTCGACGAGCCTGAAGCGTTGCGACTGCTGCCAGCGCGTGTGCGGCGTACACATCATGCCCGTGTTAGAGCCACGCCACAGCAGGCGCTCGTCGTACTTGCTCTCCCATGGGACGTCACGGCGCTCCTCGCCCCAGCCCGGCGGCGGCATCGGGAGCAAGTCGTAGTGTAGAAGCGTTGTGGACGACGAGAACTGAGGGACAAGCATGCGGTGCGAAGAGGGCCCTTCGTAGTGTGAAAGGAATTGGCCACCCAAGAAGAGGAGTGAAGGATGCGCGCACGGGTCCATTGACGCGACGTGGTCGTGGATGAAGGTCTTCTTTTTCTTGTGTAATAGGTTGGCGGGAACGGGCGCGTAGAAGTCGAGCGTCTGTTTAAGCGCTTGCGATCCGGGCTTACAAGCGGAGAGCCATCCGTGCTTCATTGGAGGTGGGGCATCGATGTCGATGACTGCGGCTGATCAGTGGCAGACACAAATGTAGCCATCGAAAACGTACAAGTTCCTTTTCGTGCCGCTTGCCGTGCCTCTTCCATCAGCTCATAATCCATCAAGAGATTTGGCGTGTCTCCGGGGGAGATGATCGCTCTGAAGTCCGGTAGGTCTTCTTCGACGTCGAGCAGTAAGTTGAGCCTGTCTCTAAGAGCCTGCGCGAATGTTAGAGCCTCCGCCTCCGGCATGCCGTTCTTGATTATTCTGATTGGCTTCCCGTCTGCTTTGCCGAAGATCATGACCGGAACATCGCTGTGGTCTTCCCAATCGGCCATGACTCTGCGAATATCCAACGGTCGGATGCCCCAGAAAGGTTCAAGGCGATCATGTATAGCGTCGTACTCGTCCGGCAGTTGCACCTTATTTTCTTGTACATACTCCCACCTGCCTCAGATGAGAAAAATCCTTGACAAAGAAAGAAAATCTTACCATTTATCAAAGCCCTTCGGAGGAGGACGATGGTAGCGACGAACGTACTCCTCGACGGCTTCCTGGAAAGTAGCACTTGCTTTTCGTAGCTTCCTAGACCATACCGATTCCGCTTTGATTATCAAGTCGAAGATAGGATGAGTGCCGTTCGGATTAACCTCGACGAGACCGTCTGGACGGTAAAAGTGCGGCGCAGCCCTTAAAACCTGCTGTTGACGATCAGGCCGCTCAGACACCTCCGGACGACGGTTTTCATGGACAGCGTTTGCCGGAATCTGCGATCTTGACCATTTCCATACCAAAAACACGCAGGCGCATAAGGACAACACGAGGAACCTGTTTCTCCTCCTTCTCAGTGCGGCCTTGTCCTTACCACGGAGACGCGTCGGCGAGTCGAATATAGGGAATATATTAGCCAGCCAGACCCTCAGTACCGTCAGCGTGCTTTTCACGCTGTCGTCGTCTGCTTCGGCAGCGTCTGACTCGGGGTAGGGCGTTCTGAGGCTTATGCCCGAGCGCGCGGATGTGTTGCTTTTCCGCCATGTGTTCATCTCCCCCGCAAAGTCTCCAGAGAACGATGGAAGGTGTCCTCTGGTTGGACGGTGAACCGGCATGTTTACCAAGTGTCTGCGACCGAAAGGCGCACAAGTTAGATGATTTTCGAGAGCAAAGTTGCGCGGTCCACTCACCTAGTGCCAGCGGGTCTGCCTGTGCATGCTCAACGTCCCAGAGGCGCTTTTGTTTACGTGAGAATGGTCAAGGATGGGCGGCACGGCCATCAAGCTTGTCTCCGTGATGGCGAGCATAGTTTATAGGCGCCAATAGCAAAGGTGATCTGAACGGCCAATTGCGGCCAGTCACCCCGGTCAGTCGCGGTAACGCGCTGGATTTCGTTGTCGACGGCCATGTTGCTCGTCCCACAAAGTCCGATTTTTCGGTATACTCGTCCTCAGCGGGCATTTACGACCCAGCTTTTGCGGAAAAGCTTGCATTCACGGCCGGCAGGACGTATAAGGGGTAACTGTTTTCAGCTTGCGCATCTTACAAGTCCCGTTCCTGACTCTAGTAATAGAGGAACTACAATACAAGCCACCTTTAGCATTTGCTTTTGACATCGTGCGTCCGATTTCTCTGTGGTTATTCGAAATGTTTCGCTCAAGTGGACTTTTAGGATGGTGTACTTGTCCAAGGCGAGAGCGTTATTCCACAAGCGAGGAAGGCTCTGAAAATTCTGGATGGAGAAAACAAACTAGGTATGTAAGTGAGGCAAAATACGTTCACTGATTCTTAGGCTAACATCCAGAGCAGAAAGATCCCTTATATCTTGGTTAGTAATATGGAGGAACTGCGAAAAATTGTGTTAATGGAAATATCATATAGCTCACAAACGGTGGTGGCGTATCCGAATCAGTTCGGTGCCGGAAGTTGACGGAGAAGCTCGGTATTGAGGTGATTTCCTTTTTGTCAACGGTCATATCATTATTCGCTGAAGGAGTCCGCTCCCAGATTTCATTGACTCAGTTCATGCAAGCACACACGGTCCTCAAGTCAAAGGTCGACCTATACAGGGACAAATCTGTACTCGTTCTGGGAGGTAGACCAGGAGCCGTCCCGCAAGTCGCAAAAGAGTGGGCCAGGGGGTTTCTTTTAAGCAAGGGTAATTTTCTAACCTTTGTTCAGATACGGTTTCACCAAGGTGTACACCACCTTGGATATCTTAGCGTGGAATCCAAGGTAAACCTATCCCTAACTACTTATCGAATGAATCAGGCCTCATAGATTTCGAAGCATTTGGCCTTTCCACGACCTTGATGCAAATGAACGCGCTTTCGTTGACGTAAGCTCATGAAGTTTCGGCGCATCCCACCGTCTTGACCGTCGATTGTCCGGCCTAGTCTCGTCCACCATTTGACCCCAAGACCCGTATAGAAGCCATTTTCGTATTCCATGATCCTCGCAACTGGGCACTCGATATTCAAATCACATGCGACATACTCATGAACGGTGGCTACGTCCTTCCTAATAACTTGCAGCCGTCTACCTCCGTTTTGGACACAGAGGAGGAGGTCAAACTTGTATTTTGTAACCCGGATTTGGTGTGGCGTGCCAATTTTCCTGCATCACGCCTCGGACAGGGCGGATTTCGCGTTGCGTTCGAGGGGGTATACCAAGCACTAACGGGAAAGAGTTATCCTTATGTGCAGTACGGAAAGCCTACTGAAGCAACGTACGCATATGCGGAGGATGTGCTGCGCGAGAGACTGCAGGAAATCTTACCGCGGAAAACCACCCTTACCAAGGAAGAGCGGAGTGGTTACGCGCCGAATGTGTATGTTTTTCCCTCTCGTAAGTATGTTGGCTCTGGAACTTATTGTTGGTAATATAGCTACATGATAGGAGGTGAGTTCGATGCCTATGCAAGTGATCCCCACTGACCGGCATCTCACAAAAAAGATAATCCTGAGTCCGGTATGCTCGGTCAAGTTTCATCTTGTGGTATTATCCTGACGCCAAGATTAGACATCGCCGGAGCAAACGCGAAGGGTTGGTCATCTGTTCTTGTTGAAACCGGTGTCTACAACCGTGCACGTGGCCCACCGTTGCACAAGCCAACCCACATCGCACAGGATGTCGAACAGGCTGTGTGTTGGGCGATAGACAGGGAATTTGCACGGATTGACTTAGAATAGTGTTGACCCCAATCCTGATTAATGGGGCTGCGGATTGATGTAAGTGTCTTTTTGGTGTTAGGAATCCTCTCCCATACTCAAATTTAGAAGAGGCGGCGAGTGCGATGGATCCAGTTAGCCCCCGCTTTTTATGCCTGGTATCTGACGACAATCAATCTTCGCTCTTCGAGGCTTGGACGTTTTTCCTTCTCTTGACTTAAACAGATATTCGGGGTTTGAACGTTCATCCAGATCCTCTTTTGCGCCAAGCCATTTGGCATCTCTACCTGACTTTAGGAACAAGCAATTTCTGTCGTAAAAGCGCTCGACACCGACATCATTAAGTACCTGAGTCCGAGCCCCTCGTGTACGTATCTACTCCGAGTCGGGGTCTAAAGTGCGACAACTGTGAATCTGCCGCTGTGGCGTGCCCGCGCCGAACTGCTAAGCGTGCTCGACTCTGGGCGCTATTCTTACCAGAAGATGCCCTGCCACTTGAGCTTAACGCTTTGTCTGGATCACCTCCGCCCAAAAGTGCATCTCCTTTCCTGATGGAACGAACTTATGTTGCAATCGCAGATGCAAGTGTTTGCGTGACCTCAAGGCAGCTATATCAAGGCGAAGTCATTACAGCCCGTTTTTGACGTGCTGTTGCGCTTGAGACAGTGATGCAATACAGTCCGTTGTCCGGTGTCTTTGGTATAGTGATGGCATCAACATTCTCTTGATATCACAGGCGCAATGAGCACAGGTAAAGAAGAAACGTCTTGACGCCCATTCGAAATTCGAAAAATTTCTCAGTGAAACGTTTCCATAAATGTAATGCTCTTGTATCTCGTCATCTCGACGTCCGCAAAATCGACACTTTTGAATACTCCTTGAAGCTCGGAACTGTCGTAATAGAAAACATATACACAAGCCCGCGGCCTCTCCGCGTTCCTCGTCTTGCCCTCACTGGGAGCCAACTAAAATACATCAGGTTCTCCTCGCTTCTTTTGATTGTGTGTGTGGGAGCAGAACGGAGACTCGCGCTGTGTCGCATCTTTGGCTTAACGTATCTGGACAATTTCGACCGCCGCCCTCACAGCGGCCCGCGTTCGTTCTCCAAAGCCTGATATGTACGTGCTTGGGAGATCAAACCGTATCCATAAGGACCTTACAAGAAGCCTTTAAGCACTTAACTCTGACACGGTGACCGTTTCCTCCCGCCCCTTTACCTCTTGCCTTTATCTGTCGGATTCTCTGTGCTTTTACGCCCTGGGCGGGCTCTGGCTCTTATAGACGGCTCATTCGATGGGGATAATGGAGGCAGTGGGGAACCTACCCGGTCTTCAGTTGTGCACATCAATACTGTCTAATAGCACCAGTCCATTCTCAGCCGAGGTCATAGGCTGTTTGGAGACAGCCGTCATCGACGCCAATGCGACGCGATATCTGAACGGTCAGTGGGTTTTCACGATACCCCATTGCGGGTGTTGCAGGAAACAGTATACCGACAAAATCTAGGCGCTGGTCTTGTTATACTCCTCTACGACCATTTCTTGACCTTCTACCAAGAAGTACAATACATATGGCAGGCAAAGTCCTCGCTCATGAAGAAAGCGTTCCTCCTTAACCGATATTTGGTCCCATCTGTTCTGATAATGATAGCAAGTTGTACGTGTTTTACTTAATGCTGTGGCCCCATCTCGCTTACGAACCTAGTTGCATAGTCATGAATCACTTTGGCAACAGCAACATCGAAGATAGCGTACGCCTTTGATTGACCGCAGGCTTGTGTCCGGTGCTTATGACAGGAATTCCTTTGCTGCCTCAGACTTGTAGCGGATTCTTCATTTTCTCGACCCTCGTAGGAATGGTCTCAATGAGTGTTGGGAACCTCTTCGTCCTTCTGCGTGTCGTAACTCTATGGGGCAGAAATCAGGTACTTATGTTATGTACATTTCTGACAGTAATATTGACTTAATCTCTCTATCCAACTTGCTTCTCAAGCGCAAAGCACTGATATTAATGGTCGGCTTTCTTATTTCGTTTTGTGTTACATTGAGTTTCGCCATCGTCATCGCCGTCAAGATGTTAAGTAAGTTTGACCCTACAGAGGGATGGAAGTTTTGGTTTAACGCTCTTTCTTCGCAGGTAAAATGGTTTATGTCGCTGCAGTACATATGTGCGTTACGCCAAACAAAATTGGGGCGCTCACAGGCATGTGGGCATCAATCGTAGGTCCTTTCAGCTTCAGATTACGGTCTATGCCAGTCTATCCACCCCCTTTCATTCACATCTTTACCGCCACTTTATAACAAGAAAGTGCACTAACTTGCGTCATAATGTTACTCCTTTCATAGCTGCTCTTCGAACTTCTTGTACTTATACTTGTGGGCTGGAACGCATTCGACAGGCCGCGCTCTCGCGATACAAATATAACGCGCGTGCTGGCCAAAGATGGGGTGTGGGTTTTTGTTGTAGGTCGTCCGTGTGTTAGGAATACATTGGTAGCTAACTTTACCTGTCCGTTTTTGTGCAGATACTAGCAAGTACGAGTCCCTGTCAAAACAATGCCCGACCTTTTACTGATAAATGACTAGCACTCCGGATGTTCAATCTCGTCCTGTCCATTGTTGTCGGCGTGCGTCCAGTCAAATGTTCCCTTGATCCATTATATTTATACTTCTCCGATTGACTCGGAACAATTCTCCACACAGCCTGGTCTGGTCGTTCTCGGAGTCTAGTAAGTCCGTACATTCTTATCTTCTAATGCTTATTTTTGAGCGAGCACTTCAGTTTTGTTTGGGCCATGACCACCGTGACGCTGAATCGCGCTGTGCTGAGCGTTCACAGAAATGCGGCGAAGGATAGCGAGCGTGCGTTGGTATCCGACCCCGCATCGTGTCCGCAGACTCGGAACGTCGTGATTGGCCTTCGCACCATAGCAGACAAGGCGCCTCCGGAGCAGGTTCAAGTAGCGTGAGCGGTTGCTGGTTAACACACGGAAATATAGTCAGCGCATGGATTATACACTTTATGACTAATTCGGGGGTAAATCGGACTTGATCGGACGTTACTTATTGCAAATAATATTGTATTGATAGCACAATCTGGTCCCTGAATTGCGCAATTTCAGACGCGATTTCCTTGAACGTCTGAAAGGCGTCTTCCTTTGCACTGAACTCGTCCGTCGGTTTGTCTTCATGCAAGCCTCTGTCTGTGTTTTCGGTCTGCCCTGCAAGGCTCTTGGTCCTGGCGAGAGGTGCTCACCACTGTTCAGACTTCCGACTTAGCTGTCCGCGGCTCGGGCCTTCCCGGACCATAAAGAGACGGCCGGAGTGTCCCATACGCCTCCGGCACTGACTCGGACTTGTTTCCGCTCGTATTTTACTCGTCTCGTTTCTCTGCCTCTTTTTTGCAAGTCGAACGAAAGAGACAGATATCTGTGCTATGGCTGCTTGCAATGGCAAGGGGGAAAAGCCTCTGGGAGAGCGCATTAGGTGTGTACTGAAACCTTGCTTCTCGTCCCGCTTTTTTTCTAACCCGCTTGCTTATATGCTTTGCCAAAGGCACTTCACACCAGCTTGGCATGCAGTGAACATGGGTAGGCGAACACCCTAGGCTGTCCTGAATCCATATGCTCACTGTGACTGACAGGAACTGGCGCAATTTCTGCCCTCTTCCATGTATTCCCATATGGCTCTAACACGCTCGGGATGCAAGTTATCGCATTCTTCTTCCTTCTCCTCAACCTGGTCTTTTTCGTCCTCCTCACGCTATGCGCAATTGCTCGATACGTCGTCTACCGCGGTATCTGGTCGACGATGATCCATCATCCGGTGCAGAGTCTCTACCTCGGGTGCATCCCAATGGGGTTTGCCACACTCCTAATCTCAGCTGTCGGTATCGTACACACATACTTCGGATACGGCGGGGAGACGTTTTTGTACGGGTTGTGGGGTCTGTGGTGGTGCGACGTCGCAGTCTCGCTCGTCATCTGCTTCGGACAGCTTCATGTCATGTGAGTCGCCCTTGTATTCACACTAATCTTGTCGGGACTAACGGCGTCTACAGGTTCACCCGCCAAAAACACGAAATGTCCGTAATGACTATGGTATGGCTTTTGCCCATCGTCACGCTCATCGTCTCGTCTGCGGCCGGCTGTGTCGTCGCACAGGCGATGATCCCATTCGACGTGCCGCGCGTATGTCTCACGGTCGCCGTGTGCATGGCGCTCGTCACTATCGGGATCACACTCGCGATCGCGGTATTCACGATCTATCTCCAGCGTCTCATCGTGCACGGGCTGCCGGAGGGCATCACGATCTTCTCCGCGTTCCTGCCGCTCGGCCCGCTCGGCCAGTCGGGCTACACATTCCTCCTGCTCGGCGAGATCTCCCGGGATCTGTTCCCGCTGGCAGGTGAATCGGTGTCGAATATCTTTATGAATGAGATGACCCCGCATGTTTTGTACGCTGCGGCATGGGTGGTTAGTTTTGCGCTTTGGAGCTTCGCGACGTGCTGGCTGCTGTTGGCTCTGTTGGCTCTGGGCGACGTTTTGATGAAGAACTCGTTACCGTTCAAGGTCACTTTCTGGGGCATGATCTTCCCGAACGTGAGTGGCACAAGCCCACCAAAAACGTCTTGTCCTTATCAGCTAATCTTACTTTCAAATTTATCAAGGGCGTCTATGCGAACCTCACGATCCAGCTCGGGGATACCATCGACTCGCGTATCCTGCGCGTGTGGGGTGCGATCTACGCGGTGTTCACGTTTGGTTTGTGGCTCTTCGCTATGTACCGCACGCTGCCGTCTGTGTGGGACGGCTCGATCTTCGAGGCGCCGTGTCTCGCGAAGCCCGAACAGGCCGAGTTCATAGGCGAGGACCCCGCTCAGGAGAGCGTTTCGTCGACCCCAGCGGCGTCTACTAGACATGCATGCGAGCCAAGCCCGGATGTGCAAGAAAAGACATCGGATTCGTAGACTCGGATGCTCTCATGGATTTGGGTTTGGCTCTGGGTTTTAGTACTAAGTTTAAGGGTTAATTTCGTGGATCACGACGTTCTTGCAGACTATATGCGTGTGTAATGTATTGGACAATGTATTGTTTCGACGGGCCTGGGCTTTCAACAGCCTTTAATACTGATTGATCACACAGCTAATGTACACCGTGCTTTGGAACATAGGGGAGACGTGTGTTGTTACACAGGGGATACATATTACGATGTTGTAGGCGGGCGAGCTTATCATTGAGTGGTGACAACCTGGTCAGGCTCTGCGTTTATGTACAACAGTCAGTTTGTATGCCTCCTCGTCGGATGAAGTTAAGATGGAAGCTCACCGATGTAATCAACCACACTGCCCTGGAGGCTACTGAACTGCGTCAACAGCTGCTCGGGAATCGTCGCGGCGAACCCGTTGAGGAGGGTATCGAAGCGCCTATAGACCTGTCCGCCTGCGAATGCGCACCTGTTAGGAGGCGTTTATAGTGGAGTGCGGCGAACGTACCGTTCGAGTTCACCTCTTCGGCGTATTTCTCGATCTGCTCGGACGTGACGCCGTCTTTGAACACGACGATGAAACCTGTGTGCGCACGGTGGGGCGTTCAAGTGGGTGAGTAAATGCACGAGTGATAGGATATCATGACGGGCCATTGGACGCACTTCCGGCCATATTTCTCTGCTTCTGAGTGTTGTTCGGGGTGGGTGAGGGAGGGGAATGTGTAGTGGTGGTGGGGAGTGGGGGACGCCCAGTTGCGCTTACTTATAGCTTACTGCGGGTGATGACGACTGCACACCGCATACACACACTGCACACCGCATACACACACTGAACTGCGCGATCAGGAATTAGATCTGGGTTCCGAATTATCTAAACTACTAGCATTCCACCGGTACCTTATACTTGCCGCTTCTCCTGTCCCTTCAGGTTTTATCTCGCATCGCACTTAATACACTTGCCCTGCCCAGCGGATTCCAGTTAGCGGCTGCTCTCGTCTAGACCCACACTGCTTGTATGCGGCAACAAAGTCCCCGTGACCATCTATCACGAATGTATGACTTAACCGTGACAAGAGATTCGGAGTTTTCCGTCCCAGAGTTCGGTGCCTGACTGGCAGGTGCTGAACATCTTTACTGACTAAACGAAACTCTCCCCCGAGTCGTTGTAGTCAGGATTTTATAACGATAAATCCCGTGAAAGAAACGCCTCAGAACCTAGATATAATGGGTGTACGTCTCTTGCTAATCGCATCCCCCATGATTCGGACAACCTTCAAGTTTGTTGTGATATCATACGTTAACAGCTTCTAAACCAAGTGTGTTGTGGTTCATGACTCGAGGAACTCTTTGATCCTCGCGGTAACAAATGCGACGTCAGAAGGATTACCGCCCCCTCCAGCTTTCCGGTCATAGCTATCAGGTCACCTCCAATATACATTATAAAATTGGACGACTCACCGACGTGGCCCCAGACACTAGGTATAACGACAAGCCGAGCGTCTTTCAGATGAGAAACCTCAAACTCGCTATCCTCAGGCTATTTGGGACGGTAACTGTGAGAATAGAAGGGTACTTCAGAATCCCGGAACAATCGTGGCGTACCGGGAAGTACAAGTCCGTCTTGGACGGCATGATCAGGGCCTTCGCTTTAATAGACTTGAGCGCGGCCTCGAGGTCACCGCCATCCCTGACCTGCGAGATGTCCCCGCTCTGCCATGTGTGTAGGAGGGTGAGCATGTCGTTCGCGTCCCAGTTTGTGACGAATCGGCCCTCCCAGTTCTCGCTCAGCCAGGAGTTCATGTCCGGGTATCTGGCACATCACGCGGTGAGTGGCCTGCTCTTTAACCGGGAGTGAGATAGAGTGCTGTCCGAGGACTACTTACAGCCCGTTATACGTATAGTTATGCTCGCGGAACCACTGGGCGGGCCGTCAGCGTCAGCGTTGGAGCATTAGTACATCGCCGGTAATGTATTACTGGAATTCTTACAGCTTGTCCGTAAGCCCACGCGCTATACACACGTGCGAACGCACGAATTCCATGCTGCGGTGGCGACGTATAATGTCCCCCATCGAAATCTTTCGACGCGACAAGCGCAGCCTTCGGACCTTCCAAGAAGCTGGAGACAACAGTCAGATGCCCGCAGAACTACCTCTTTCGGATGTTGCGAGAAGATGTGAACTCGCCATTTATTATGTGGACTGGTCCGAGCCGAGGAGCAGATTACTACGATCCGTTCCACGAAGTCCGGGAAGACGGTGGCCCAGTGATAAGCCTTCACTCAAAAACAAAACGATACTCATTATACTTGAAATGAACGGGTGAATGTGAGGAGCGAGAGGTACAACCTGTTGGCCACCCATTGAAAATCCGACGACACAATATAGCTTATTCACTCCGAGCGCCTTCGTCAGTACTGCATGCTGCGCTCGGCTGTTTGTGCACGCAGAATTAGCGCAGCGCATATAAGCCCGTACCGAAACCACCCACATGTTGTCCTGGTAAGAGATGACCGGGAAGTACGGTCCATCGTATGGTTTTGGCTAGAAGGATTGTTTCATTCAGCTTCATACGATACACTGAGTCCAGTACGTGTATATGCACCGTATTTGATGGGGAAGAGGACTGCAAAGAATCATGCACAATTTTAGCTGAGAAATCCTCACTCAGGTACCAACACCCGAATCGCATACCTCCCCGTTCGAAAAAAGGGCAAAGGTGACAACAAAATATTTCGTAAGGTCGAGAGCCTGCCAGCCACTGATGAACACCCTAGCAAGCCACAAATATACCAGATTCTATTTACACACCTTGCCTTCTCCTACCAAATAGTCTTGACCTGACAAAAGAGTCAATTGACACATGTTCTTGAGCGAAAGCGAAAGTGCTAGCGAACGTACTCCCAAGCCTCATCTTTGCACCGTAACACGTCGGGAAGACGATACATGGGTTCGCGGGATCGCCGTACGTTCTGTACGCCGTGATGGCGTTTGGCAGCACGCCGCCCGCTACTCTGAAGCGTCCATGGTCGTAATACTGCGTTTGAGCCTCAGTGATAACAGTTTGCATCGGAGTAGCCTTGCTTAATGAGAATGCTTGGAGAGGGTGATGTAAGGGAACCAAGTGGTAGTAGAGTAGTTATCGACCCTCCATGGGAAAAGTTACGCATATATGGCAAGGATACACACAGTGTTATTGCGCTGCACGAAAGAAGTAGGGACAGGCATGTGCAGATGTGAGGGTATGTATATTTGGCTGTATAGACTCTGGTTCCATATAGAGCCGATGATATTCTTGGTACATCGGACATGTGTGCCATTCCTTCTATTCAGTTAATAATAGCCACGAAGTTCGGCCCGAAGTAACATGGCACTTGCAGAACTCTATGACTCTAGGAATGCCCGTACTTCCTTCTTTATAAAATCGTCGTCCCGTGTATTTGAGCCCCCGCCGGCTGTTTGAAACCGCAGAAATAATAACGTAGCTCATGAAATTGGGAGTCTTGGAGATGTGCGATCAAGATCCACTCACCCATGTGTCCCCAGATGGAGTCGATTACTACAAGCTTGGCATTTTTCAAATGAGATAACTCGATCTCGTTGTCTTCGGGCTATGCGAAGTAGTTAATAGATGAGCCACACCATTCGGAAGCACCAAAGTCCGTACAGAAAGTTGAACACTCACGCTGAAGAACAGATCCGATTTTGAAGGCATCACGAGACTGCGCGCTTTGATTGAGGACAGACATGCCTCGAAGTCGCCTCCATCGCGTACGCGCGAGACATCGCCGGCAGACCATGTATTAATGAGAGCGATCAGGTCGTTCGCGTCCCATCCACTGAGAAACCCGGACTCCCATCCTTCGCGGATGAATGAGTTGAGGTCGGGGTATCTTGAATTTTGGATTCTGAGTACAGCAGAAGAGTATTTGAAACGAATTGCTCACGTTCCGTTATAAAGATACTCGTGGTTTCTATACCACTGGATCGATTATTGAGTAAAATGTAAAATGCGAAGATTAATGGATGGCTTACAGTCTGGCTATATGCCCAAGCGCTGTAGACTCGTCCAAATGCCCGCACGCCGAATTGCGGCACGGACTTGTAGTGTCCATTGTCGAAGTCCTTCGATGCTGTCAATGCAGCCTTTGGCCCTTCCAAGAAGCTATGGAAGACAGATGAACCTCAATCGTTCGCAATGTACCTAATATGCACATACCATTTGTTGTGTGGGCTGGTTCGCGCAGAGCCACATATTACAATGAACCTGGGTCGGATGTGCATTGAGAAGAAAAAGGAAACTAAACCGCCCGTCGTGGGCTAAGGACTTACCTTTCGACATAGTCGGGGTACATAACCGGCCAATAATAAGCCTAAAAAAAGATGAATGGGTGGTAGCTACCGCACGTGCATGAGTTTACTAACCTGTTGTCCACCCATAGAGTACCCGATGACAGCATAAGCTTTTTCTATCCATAATGCCTTCGTGAGGACCACGAGCTGGGCTCGACTTTACTATATAATCAGGACAACGGCTTACAGATTAATAACAGATGAAGACTAACATGTTGTCCTCGTACGATATAGCGGGGAAGTACGGTCCATTGTAGGGTGAAGGCTACAGAATGTTATTATTGTCTTTGTTGTGTATTGTATTTCTCACAGTATTTGACGGGGAGGAAGACTGTAGAACGTGTCAACCGCACCGAAGCATTATGTGAATCAGAGTAAGACTTACCTCCCCGTTACAAAACAAAGCGAAAGTGACTATAAAGTATTTGCTTGGTTGCAATGCCTGGTCTCGGGTACGTCAGGTCTAATCTTACTTAACTGTTCGAAACAGGAGCTCACCTTAGCCTCGCCTATCATATACTTTTGATCTACTAGACCCTTGCCTTGACATCCATGTTTCATTCGTTATGATTGCTATTTAGACGAATTATAACGAATGCAGAAAACTCACCGTCAAGTCTCCCACCGTAGCAAGTTGGGAAGATGATACACGGCTTCGTTATATCGCCAAACGTTTGGTAAGCGGTCACAGCATCCGGTAAGACCCCGCCCGCGACGCGGAAGCGCCCATGATGATAATATTGTATAGGCGAATTATCGAAGCTGACCATAATGACAGTTGTGTTTGTGGGTGGTAGCGGTGCAGGAAGGAGTCTGGTCAGGAAAAAGTGGGAATTTATAGCCTTGTAACGAATGCGGCGTGAGGATTTCGCATTCATGGGGCCGATGTACCCCCGGAACTGACTCAGTTTCTTGCCATCACGAAGCGCAAACGAACACTGGCTAGTGTATGAATACGAAATGTCAGATGGTTTCGCATGTGAAACGTCAGCTTCGGCGCGGGTTCCGTGACCAGAGTGCTAGAACATGACTGACTAGTTTATTCAAACCTACTGATGCCAAGTCTAATAAGCCACCGTCGTAATGGATAAAAAAAGAAAAAAAGTCACCACAGAATCAAGTACGTTAGGACTCCCCACTTTATGCAACCCGAGACAGTAGCGACTGCCAAAGGTTTCGACACCCAGTTCCTAGAGGCTGGTCAATGGAAACGAACCATATCGGATACGGAAATGCTCCAGCTAAATCGCTCAACCATTACACCTCCGACTACCTGAGAATATCTTCTCATTCTTTCATCTATAGCTTCATCCTTTTTGAAACGCGCCAAGTTGTAATTTGGGTGTTTCTTCAGCTAAAGTAGATGTAGTTCGACATAAGACTTTGCGCGTTGGCAGGAAACTTGCGATAGAACTGCCTCGAAGTCTGCAGCGCCCGCGGTGGAAGTGCTGCGTGAGTCTAAGCAGCAATGTCTTGCATTGGAGCAGTTTTGGTCAAGAAAAGGGCTGGAAATGGAGGCGTAAGAAGACCAAGTAGCGGTAGATTAGTTATAAGCGGCCCTTCATGAGAAAGCTATCCCCAGATTTAGCCAAGGCACACGTAGCAAGTGTTATCGCACCGGGAGAGAGTGACAAGTATACAAGTATATGCGGAAGTGAGAATAGCTTTGACTATATAGATTGTGATTCCATACAGGGCTTCCAGTTTGAGATAATCTTCGTACATCAGGCACGGGTTCCATTCCTTCTCCATAGTCAGTAATAGCTGCGGTATTAACTCCGCCACAGAATCGTCTGGAGTGATTGTACAATGCCTGAAAGGCTTCAAGATTCGAGGAAACCTCTTACTTCCTTCGTGATAAATTCATCATCTGTCGCATTCGAACCTCCACCGGCTGCACGCGTAGTTACAGCGATGAAACATTGATTATAAGCATAATTAGCTCAGAAACGGGTGGGATAGATTCGCGCACCCATATGTCCCCAAACGGAGTCGATTACAACAAGCTTGGCATTCTTGAGATGAGATAACTCGATTTCGCTGTCCTCAGGCTGCATCAGGTAGTCGTAAGATCAGAAGCCTCACAGTCCGTTTGCAAGGTAAGAAACTTACGGGGAAGTACAAGTCCGTCTTTGAGGGCATCACGAGACCGCGAGCTTTGATTGCGGTTAAACACGCCGCGTAGTTGCCTCCGTCCCGTACAAGCGAAACATCGCCAGTGTACCAGGTGTGAAGGAGGGTGATCAAGTCGTTCGCACCCCATCCAGTGAGAAACCCTGACTCCCACTCTTCGCGGAGGAACGAATCGAGATCGGTGTACCTAGATATACGAGGTTTTAACTCTGTGAAAGACCATTTTAAATAGCTTAGTTACCTTCCATCATGGAGATATCCGTGATTTCTGAACCACTACATTAAAATAATTAAGGGAAAGATAAAGTGTGAAGTCAAAGGAGGACTAACTGTCTGGCCGTATGCCCAAGCGCTGTAGGCTCTCCCGAAGGCTCGGATACCAATTTGCGGCACAGACTTATAATGTCCGTTGTCGAAGTCTTTCGATGCAGTCAAGGCGGCTTTTGGCCCTTCCAAGAAGCTAAGGGAAAGTATTTAACTCTGACCGCGATTACAAAGCTCTTGTACATACCATTTGTTGTGTGGGCTAGTCCGCGCGGAACCACATATTGCAATGAATCTATGCCAGATACATCCTTGAGCGACACAGGGTCGTCTATCATGTATTATGGGCGTACCTTTCGACATAGTCAGGGTACATAACCGGCCAGTAATAAGCCTAGGCAGGATCTGTCGGTTGAAGCAGCTACATATTTACGAGCACGCTAACCTGTTGTCCACCCATAGAGAATCCGATGACGGCGTAAGCTTTTCCTATCCCGAGTGCTTTCGTAAGGACCGCATATTGGGCCCGACTTTGTTCCAGAATCAGGACGACAGTATGTGTGAGAATAAAAAACAAAACTGACATGTTGTCCTCGTATGATACAGCGGGGAAGTACGGTCCATTGTGAGGCGGAGGCTATAGACTGTTAGTTTCGTTCTTTGCTGTATATATCGTACATATTTCTCACAGTATTCGACGGAGAGGAGGACTGTGAGACGTGTGAGAAGCTCCTAGCCGAAGACCACATAAATGAGAAGTTGTACTTACCTCCCCATTTGAAAACAATGCGAACGTAACTATAAAGTACTTGCTTGGTTGCAATGCCTGGCTCAACATGTCACACTCGATTATAGGTCTATTGGTCCGGAGCGGGGGTGTACCTTGGTTTCGCCTATCATATACGTTTGATCTAACAGACCGTTACCTTGATATCCATGCTTTGTTCGTTTATGACTTCAGACTAGTACGGCTGACTTACCAGCAAGCTTCCCTCCATAACAAGTTGGAAATATAACACACGGATTCGTTATATCACCAAACGTCTGATAAGCAGTTATAGCATCCGGCAAGACTCCGCCCGAGATACGAAAGCGTCCGTGATGATAAAATTGTATGGGTGAGTTTTCGAAGCTGGCCATAGTATCTCGGATGGTGGTAGTTTGAGGCGCAGAGGCGCGGGAGGTCTGTGGGCATCTTGAGGACACGGCGTGAGGAATTCGCATCCGTGAGGACCATTACATCCCCGGGCTAATTTAGTCCCAAGCAGTCGCGAAGCTTCGCACAGATCGGTACACCCACGCGTATATTAATTTCCGTGGGTGCTAGGCGTGAGATAAGAGAAGTCGGGGCGGATTCGTGTGTGGAACAACCGCTGGTCGGCGAGAGTTGTCCGAGGAACCCTCAGTTTTGCTTACGAACATTACATTCCAACCAGCTTTAGGAATTCAAGATAGCATTCTTATGTGGATTGATTGAAGGCGACTGTCTTTAAAACAAAAGTCTTCGTGTGAGAACCGCACCGAATCACCACAGCCTGAAGGGGATTCGTACCTATGGCATCGTTAGCGTTCATTGTAAACGCATGTGGCGATCGCTGAAAAGATTAAAAACCAGGGATCTGGGCTTCACAGGATAGGTAATCAAGACGAACGCATTGGATCGTAACGACATGCTTCAGTGAGCTTCCTCAACTATCACGCCTTTGGTTTAAGTTATCCACATATTCCCTTGTCGGTAACTTTTTTCCCGAGATCATACCTCACGCGTGTGTAATGAACAGATACAATTCCTCAGTAAGACGTAGACTCAGCGTCAGCATATCGGCAAGAAATCCGTGATCAGCGGCCCCGAGCAAAAGTTTCCAAGGTTATTCCTGTATCGACAGTTCGTCCTTAAGTCATCCATCGTACAAGCATGGCGACGCAAAGTGGTCCAACTGAGGCGCAATAAAACTCGAGTTTTAGCTCAACAGGCGCCCTGTGGATGGGATTTGATGCCGCCCATTTCTTGGTCGAAAGTGAATTTGGATGAGCTTGCACAAACACTCGATATCTTCGGGGACCATTGCGTCGTTTGATACTCGTTTGCGATCGATTAAGCTCCTTCAGACAACTGCGGCAAGTCAGTGGGGACAAGCAAACGTTCAGTCGTCAACCGGACAGCGATATAGTAACCCAGTGTCCTAATTTCCCAGCTCCCGGTACCACTTACAAGATTCCGGACTCATGAAGAACGACATTGGTCTCTTTTGCCGAGTTCAGTATTGTCAGTATTGCTCTTTGCCGAGACGCCAGAAATGCTCATGGGACAAAAGCGGCGAGACTAGTCCAGCGTAAAGATGGAGTTAATAAATAGGATGCTTGTTGACCTAGAGTCTCGACTAGTAGCACTTAGGCACAGACCTCGACGTCCGGGGATAGTTGAGGGTCGAGACTCGAGTTCGCGTCCAGGCGTCCTGACTGCGCGCGTTGGCTGTTGTTCTCACGCTACACTTTACACGTAGGCCCACGACGGCGTCTCTCGCCACCGTTGACGCTGCTACCCACTTCACTTTGACTGACTGAAGACGACGGCGGAACGGTGTCGCGGACACTGGGACAACAAAATGCGACCATTCGCGTCAAAACTGCTCTTTGCTGGACTTTTAGTAACTTGTGCGGATGCGTTCTATCTTCCAGGTGCCGCCCCGCGCGACTACCAGGTCGGCGAACGAGTCGAGCTATTTGTCAACGCCCTCACACCTATGATTGGAACTGCAGACAATGCAAAGCTGGTATGTTCTACCTTTAGTATGCATGTTGCGGTAACTAACCACAACTTTCTGTAGAAATCCATGATAAATTGTAACTCCTTCACCCCGTACCAGCACCAGAGCGCGTCTGACTGACAAGCTCTCAGATGATTATTACAACCCTGCCTTCCATTTCTGCATTCCAGATGAGGGTGCCAATAAGCAGCCCGAGTCGCTAGGGTCTATCCTGTTTGGAGATCGTATTTTCAACTCCAAATACGACGTACGTTTCATTCTGTCTTCCAGACGCGCTTAAGCTGACAGAATATGGGTGAAGATCGAAATGCTGCGCGAAAACGGCACTTGCCGAACTCTATGCAACACTGTAATACCGCCAGAAGATGGGAAGTTCATCAATGACCGCATTAGGGAGGATTATGCGCTCAACTGGCTCATCGACGGCTTACCTGCCGCGGAGATGAAGAAGGACACCAAGTCTGGCGAGATCTTCTTTGACATGGGGTTCAACCTCGGAAACGACGAGGAGGAGTTCGCAGAGCGTCCCGCGTTGAATAATAACTACGATATATACATTCGGTGAGTGCAGGTACACTGTTTCCCGCCATTTAGTTGTTCTCACCTTGTTGTTTCAGATACCACGAGCCCAGACCTGGTGTCTACAGGGTTGTTGGAGTTTTAGTCTGGCCATCGAGGTGGGCTCCCAGCTTGTTACAATCAGGAGGGATTTCCATTAACTCCCGATATAGTGTTGGTGGTAACCAGGATGTTCAAGCATGTGAAGATACAGGCACTCATCTTTTCTTAAGTGAAGATCAGGAGACAGGAGTGCGCTACACTTATCGCGTTTACTGGACTGTAAGTGACTTAAGAGAATGCGTGATTTCGTAGCGGATCCTAATTAAAATTGACAGGAATCCGATACTCCTTGGGTAAACTCGCAACTCAATAGAAATCTGGCGGACCGATGCTGACAGTTGTTTAAGGCGACACGCTGGGACAACTACTTACACATATTTGATCCGCGTATACACTGGTTTAGTCTCATCAACTCTTTAGCTACTGTGATTTTCCTCTGCGTCATGGTTGGCCTAATTATCTACCGAAGCGTTTCACGGGATGTGAGTATAGTTACTGTTCCTTCGATTCTATTTACATGAATCTAACGTGATATTCGTAGATCTCGCGTTATAATGCCATCGACTTGAGTGTATGACAAACATGTGAAGGCATGACGTGTTTACTGACTTTTGCGTTCCCAGGAAGACGTTCAGGAAGACTTTGGCTGGAAATTAGTACATGGCGAAGTGTTTAGATCCCCGCAAAATCCTCTTGTTCTTTCTGTGCTGGTAGGCAATGGGGCACAACTGTGTGCCATGGTCGGTGTAACGCTTCGTGAGTTGATTTATTAATAATGCTGGTAATTCACCCTTATAATATTGGCTTGTAGTGTTTGCTCTGCTCGGTTTCTTGTCCCCTTCCAACCGCGGGTCCTTAGCCACCGTGATGATGGTTTGCTGGACATTCTTCGGAAGGTTTGTTTAAGCATTCTGAATAACTGCGGGCTGCTCATGACCCTATCTCAGCATTGGAGGATATATTTCAAGTCGACTATATGCTTCTCTAGGCGGCACCGAACGAAGGAAGAATGTATTCCTCACGGCTACAATTCTGCCAACCGTCGTCTTTGCCATTGTTTTCCTGCTGAACTTCTTCCTTATTGCCGCTGGTTCCTCCGGAGCAGTGCCTTTCGGTACTATGCTCTTCATCGTATTACTGTGGTTTGGTATTTCTGCTCCGCTTTCGTCTGTAGGATCTTATTTCGGGTCCAAGGCTGGAGTAAGTAGCTCTAACATTCGTATGTTTCTTTCTGCTAAAGCGAGGTTTATAGGCTGTGTCCCATCCTGTCCGGGTGAACTCCATTCCTAGGCAGATCCCACCGGTTCCTAAGTACTTACGTCCCTGGGTAAATTTGACTCCAGTCCTAGTTCCTACTCGGTTATTAATACATGTCTCTAGTGGGCTGCAATTTTAAGCGGTATTCTGCCATTCGGTACGTCATAGCGCATTCATGTAACGATCGCAAACTAACGGTGACACATAGGCGCGGCGTTCGTCGAGCTGTACTTCGTCCTTTCAAGCCTTTTCGCGTCGCGCGCATACTACGCCTTCGGCTTCCTCACGCTGACGGCGGGCGTTGTCTCGCTCACGACCGCGACCGTCACAATCCTCTTTACGTATTTCCAGCTGTGCGCAGAGGAGTACCGCTGGCACTGGCGCGCGTTCCTCACGGGCGGTGGGAGTGCGTTCTGGCTGCTCGTGTATGGCCTGTACTACTGGCTCTCCCGGCTTTCGCTCGACTCACTGTCCAGCGTCGTGCTGTACCTCGGCTACTTGTTTTTACTTGTTCTTCTGGACTTCTTGATCACAGGCGAGTCCCTCTGTCCTGAACGCAATTGGACTGTGGCTCATCCATTTGTTCTATTTTTAATGCAGGGACGATCGGGTTTATAGCAAGCTATTGGGCAGTGCGCAAGCTCTACAGCGCCATCCGCATCGACTAGTCGATACTCTGGGTGTTAAATATGATAATAGCCACTCGCGTTTTGTTGTGATTATATATTATTAGTACCATCCGTCATCCGTACCTCATTCCGGATTATTAGCTTTTTTAAAAGGACTCTCGGAACATAGAGACATTAAACTATTTTAATTAGTGGAGAGCTAGGACGAGGTGGTTGTCTTTACCGGCTCTGAGGATGGCGACGCCGTTGTCGATTAAATCTGAAGCCTGGAGCATCTGTTTTGAGTTGACGGCTGCGTTGTTGAGGTAGAGACCTTTCGAGTCGGCTAGCCTGCGCGCCTCACTGTTGCTGCTGACTAACCCGTGCTTCGAGGCAAGCCTCCATACCGGTTGCTCGATGGCCTCTTCCCGCGCGCAGCGGGCGAGGCGCGGGTCGCCCTCGAGCGCGCTGACGATTTCGTGGGCGCTGTGAGAGACGGAGGTCCCGAAGAGGACCTGCGTCGCGACGTGTGCGTGGTGGACTGCGGGTTCTGTCGAAAGTACATTTGTTCAGAGATAGTCGGGTGTGGGAGGGCTTGTGCACTTACTGCCGTGGATTAGCTCGACTATCTCATCTGCGAGCACGCGCTGTGCTTTTCGTTTTTCGGGTGCAGCCTGTGGATTTTTCCTCGTGAGACTCGCTCGTTGACCTCGAAAGTTCGGTCTTACCTCTTGCTCCTGGAGGATTGACGAGATCTCTTCTAGTGGGAGGAACGTGAACATGCGCAAGTATTTCCCCACGTCTGCATCTGCAGTACGCAGGAAGAACTATAACAGAGTAGTCATGAACATCAGCGACCCACCATTTCTCATTAATAAAACGCCATTACCTGGTAGAAATCAAGCACGCTCGTCAACCGGCTATCCAACCACACCGCGTTCCCCTCGCTCTTCCCGAACTTCGCGCCCGACGCTGTCGTAAGTAACGGCGTCGTGAGACCGTGCGCGAGCGGCGCGTCCCGCACGCGAGTGCGGTCGATGAGGTCTACGCCGGAGAGGATGTTCCCCCACTGGTCGGACCCGCCGAGCTGTAGTGTGCACCCGCGCGTGCGGTACAGGTGGTAAAAGTCGTACGCCTGAAGGAGCTGGTACGTGAACTCGGTGAACGAGATACCCTGCTGAGAGTTCATGCGGATCTTCACGCTGGCGATGGGGGGGTTGGCGTTAGTGACTTGAGGTACGGGTGAGTAGGTGGGCTCACCTGTCCCGACTGATCATGGTCGGTACACGCGCATGCCTCCCTGCCTTTGTCAAAAAATCGAGTAGGCCCAACGATCCTAGCCAGTCGACGTTGTTCGCGACTACAGGTGGTGAAACTGTCCTGTCTGAGGGACGTAGTCTGCGTTCCGCGTACGCGGTCGCGGACTCGAAGAAGCTGCCTGCTGCGCCTGTTATGCTCGCGACGTTGTCTACGGCCTTCTGCTCGCCTAGCGGAGTCCGTTCCTCGAGCTTTCCTGAGGGATCACCGACGAGCCCGGTCGCACCTCCTATCTAGTCCCGTCAGTATGTTTAACGCAGAGGATTAGGGAAAGACAGTTACCAGAGGGATGACAGTATGACCGCGCAGGTGGAAATGCAAGAGACACATGAACGGTAGAAGGTGTCCGACATGGAGACTCTTCGCCGTCGGGTCTACGCCCAGATATATCGTGCTCGTCTGCTCAAGGCTCCGGGCGAGTGCTGCACGGCTTCCTTAAAAGTTGTCAAAAGAGTTCGGGACAGGAGAGGAGTCGACGTGTTTACTTTGTTGTTTGAGAGATCATTCCGCGCGCGTCCAGGTCATCGAGCAGCTGCATTTCGAAGTGGTAATTCCTGCGACATCGCGAGGGACGGCGGGGCAGGAGTCGGATACGTTGTGCGAGACGCATGCCTCTGGTGAAGAAATGGCGAGCTGAAGTTCTTTCGATACCCCAGCGTGAGGAAAACAATTCACCCGATACGGAGCTAGGTTTACACGCCGCGCGATGTTGCATGGGTGTCTAGCTCAGTTGGTAGAGCGCACGCTTCGCATGCGTGAGGTCAGGTGTTCGATTCGCCTGTCATCCATTTTCTCTTATGAGTTGAGATTTTTTTACTTTCTGTCGCTGGCATAAGCGACTCTTATTATTCCTAAGATTGCTGGTGATTTATCGGTATTTTCAAGAGCAAGTGTTCATGCCCTCGAGTTGTTCGTCAGAATGTTGTGACAGGACGCGTCGGTGTCGCGTCGTGCCTAAAGTGTTTGCCATTTACTGCCATTGAGCTCTACCTGCCTGTGCGATGGACGCTTCATACGAATCTTTTGATTCTCATTATCTCGCCGGCTCGCAGATAGGCGACGCATCGTACGATGGTCCAGAGGACGCTGATCTGTCTCTATCCGAGCTCTCGCTGAACGAGAAGCCCGGACCGCCGGCGGGTCCGTCACAGCCTTTCAGCCTCCTCGCGCGTCCCTCCCAGCCCCCAGAGCCCGACATCGCAGAATTGCAAGACGATATCGAAGATGAGGTCGGGAATGAGACGGAGCTGCCCAGGGACGAAGAGGCGATGGCCCTGTCGATGGCGCGGACACGGGAGGACCGCTTGGGGCAGGACCTGTTCGTGCTGCGCAAACTGAACTCGGGTCTCGCTATGTATAACGATGCGCTGGGCGATACGCGATCATCGGCTGAGGTTGGCATACGTATTTCCGTTTACTGCGTTTTGTATGTTCCACTGATTGTTGTGGACAGCGCGTGGCAGATCAACTGAAGCAGACAAACGCGCTCCTCGACAAGTACATTAACCTCCTGGCAAAGTCGGAGGCTGTAACACGGTTGATATTCGACGAGCGATGGCATGGAGCTGACGACGTATGTTATTTCTCGGAGGTTCTTACAGTGCTACTAATCTGATGTTCTCGCAGGACGAAGCTGCAATAGAAAAGGCAGAACGCGAAGCCGAGGAGAAGATCCGCAGAGAGGCCGAGGAACGCGCGCGCGCAGAACGTCTGGAAAAAGAGCGCATAGAAAGAGAGGAGTCTGAACGGCAAGAACGTGCGGAGAGGGAGCGCATCGAGGCGGAGAAAAAGGAGAAGCTCGCGATGCGCGCGGGGTACGGTCGCGTCAGAGGTGTCCGTGGGACGAGAGCGTCAATGCGTGCAAGGGGAGGCGCAGTACCAAGGGCTGGTGAGTCCTTTATCTTGTATGACATCGCCGCGTAGCTGACTTTTACTCTGAAGCGGCGGTATCGGCCAGTGCTCGGGGCCGCGTTAGTTCTATTCCTACAGTGGCAGGCACTACGAGCCGCATTTCGAGGCCTGCTTCTTCCACATCCACTTCGACGGTCCCGCGTTCAGGAATCCGATGAAGTTCTTTTTTTGTATACCACTTCGTTCCTGCATGTATGCGTACTATCTGTAGCTAACCGACCATTCGTTCATCATGTAGCAATCTCTGGTGTATTATATGCCCGCATAATTGTGATGAGATAAAAGTGCGCAAGGTCGTACAAACAAAGACATGAATTTCTACTAGTACAACGGGGATCAGCGCCTCTTGCCCTTCCTCGACGGCGCCCGCGCATTTTTCGCCCTCTTGCGCTCCACAAGCTCCCTCGACTTGCGGATCTGGTCCGCCGACTTGAGCTCGGACTTGACGCGCCCGATCGGTTTCCCGCCATAGCGGCTTTTCCCCTTCCCGTTCGCCATGCCCTTCTTCGCGCCCGACGAGCTCTCCGGGGCCTCGCCCCCGCCCCCGCCCCCACCCGCCTCGTGCGCCTTTTTCAACTGGCGCACTTTCCGCTCGTAGCCCGTATGCATCTTATCAAGCGGCTTAGCAGGCGTCGCGCCCTGGTGCTTAAATCGCTTCCCACCCGCAACCCGGCGGCCCCCGCCCCCGCCTCCTCTCCCACCCCCTGGCGCCTCCGCGTCGCCCACGCGCGGCATATGCACATGCGTCTTGGCGCGCCACTCGTCGAAGCGTCCACTGCGGTACGTCGCTGGCAGACGCGTACCACTTTCCGTCTTCACGATCTTCATGTTGTCCGCACCCGCGCCGTCGCCCTTCACGAACTTCTTTTTCTTCTTGTCCCATTTGACTTGTCCGTTCCGCCGCTGTCTGCTTGCGACGCCCTCGTCGCCTGCGAGGTCGAACGTCGCTCCGTTTGCCTGCTCGGCGAAGGACGCGCCGTCTTTTAGGGAGTAGCTGTATGCGTGTTAGTTTACGCTATGGAAAACGGGCGGAGGTAGAGGGAGCTCTGCGTACCCTTTTTCTGTCATCGCATCCTTTTGGAAATGCGACATGTAAAATTCCTCGTCACGGTATCTACCGCGTTTTGAATTTGTGGCAAAGACGGCCTAAAGAACCAGTCAGCAACCCTATAGTTTTGTATCCTCAAATGTCATACCTCAATATCATCCTCGTCTGCCATCTCGACATCAGCAGAAGGGATAATCTCCTCCGTCTCATCCTCGTCTACAGCGATACTCGTTGAAGTCACCCTTCTTTCCCGAGCTTTCTGCAGAGCCTTGCGCCTGTCCTTCATAAGGGCCGCGCTCGTCGACTTCCCCCGACTGCCGATCTCGAACACAGTCTCCGCAGGGGAGAAAGCGTTCACCGCCTTCAACAGCGTCTTCCGCGCTTCTTCCTCCTTCTCCATGGTTTCGTCGCTGGAAGTCCCCTGCATGAGACGGAAGACCGGATGGATGCTCGTCTCGCCGACAGTCGTCGCAAAGCCCCACTGGCCCGCGCGCATCATCTCCTTCGCGCGCTTGTAGCTTGCCTGACTCGCCTTTCCCTGACTACGCTCGTACATGCTCTGCCCTTTCCGCATCACCTCCCGCTGTGCCACTAGTGCATGGTTCTCCCCATCCAGCCCGTGCACGTACTCAACCTCCTCGTCGATCTTGGCGCGTGGGAACGCGCCGAGCACGAGTGATTCGACGTACGGACGCTCGCCCGCACCGCCGTCGGCCGTGCTGCGCATGGGCCGCCCGAGGAAGAGTTGCAGGTCAAGCATATGCGGGAGCTCCCCGGTGGCGACGAGCGACCACGCCCACCCAGTGCGGCCCGCGCGCGCAGTACGACCGACGCGGTGCACGAATACGCGTGCGCCCGCGGGGAAGTCGTAGTTGATGACATGCGCGAGTACAGGGATATCGATACCACGCGCGGCGACGTCCGTAACGACGAGGATGTTCGCGCGACCGTACCTGAAGCGCTCCATATGCGCCGTGCGCGCGGCCTGGTCGAGCGCACCGTAGATGTACGAGACGGAGTAGCCTGCGGCGATGAGCATGTTACTGATGTATTCGACGTGGTGCTTGGTTGCTACGAAGATGAGTGTCTGGTGCGGTTCGGCGTACTGGACGTCTTTCCCTTTCCCCTTCGACAATTTGTTGTCCTCTGGTTCAGGAGGCTCACCCAACGGAACGCGGATGATGTCCCGGAGTAGAATTAGGAGGCAGGCTTCTTTCTCGGCTTGTTTTACGGAGAAAAATGCCATGCGGAGGTCACTGCTGATTTTGCTTTCTGCGTCGAGACGGACTAGCTTAGGGTCTTGCAGGCCAGCTTTAGCGAACTCGACTAGAGATTTTGGGAGTGTGGCGGAAAAAAGCAGAGTTTGCCTTGAGGAGGGGAGTCGATTTAAGATCTCATTTAAAGCAGTTGAGAAGCCCATTTCGAATAGTCGATCGGCCTCGTCGAAAACGACATATTGCACGGAACGCAGATCCAAGTTCATTTCGACAACGAGATGAAGAAGCCGACCAGGTGTTGCGATAACACTTTAGGTGAATATCAGCAAGATAATAAAGTGAAGATAAGGTATGCACTCACACGTCCGGGTTGCTCGTAATCATTTCGAACTGCTCGTCTAAGCCCTCACCTCCGACAACTAAGCCCCACCTCAACCCCTGCCCCTTCGTGCGCTCGCCCTCGACATCCTCGTTGTCTCCGGCGTGCCCGCCATCTCCTGCACTCCACCCGCGCGCGAGCTCCTTTCCGACCTTCAGCACCTGCACCGCGAGCTCGCGCGCCGGGACCAAGATCAGTGCACGCGTGCCAAAAGTTGTCGCGTGCCGCCCGCCCAGACGCTGTACTAAGGGTATCATATATGCTAGTGTCTTTCCGGAACCCGTGCGCGCCATGCCGACAAGATCGCGAGGCGGGTCGGCAAGGAGAGCTGGGACAGAGAGCCGCTGGATCGGCGTAGGTATTTTGTATCCGCGCAGGGTCAGAGATCTGAGGATGGACGGGTGTAAACCTGCTAACAGTTAGAACAAAAATATTGTTTGAAATAAGATCCTCAACGCACCCATGCTCTGAAAACTGCCTCCTCCCACCTCGCCTTTCGTTATTTTCTTCTTCCCCTTCGTCATTTTAAGGAGTTTTGTCCCCTCTTTTTTGTCCCTCTTCGCGACAGAGTCCCTAATTATCTTCTCTAGCTCATCGTAGTCATCATCCGAGGCAGCATTGTCGTCGCTATCGCCGTCTGCTCCCCTAGTCCTTTTCTTTCCTGTCAGGGCTGCAGTAATGTCGACTTCGTCGTCAGAGAACCCATCACGGCTGGAGCCTTGCGCAGAGCTTTCAGAATCAGAGTCTTCAACGGGCTGTTTTCGTTTTACCGGAGCCATCTGTAAAGACAGAGAGAGGACAGAGGGGTCGTGCTCGTCGCCGGCAGCGATGAGCTCAAAAATTCGGTACCTTCCTAATCCGGTATGTGTTGCTGTTATGCGACACCTTCGATCGACGCGGTAAATTTAGAAACCACCGGCTTTTCTTTGTCATAAATTTCGCCAACAGAACACCATCAGTCTTTTTGCTCTGTAAGACTGTACCCTGAGACCCGGGATGGCCGAACAGAAATCCGAATCACTGATTTTCTCCAGATAGGATGCGACTATGAATTATAAGGTCTATGTGTATGGCAGCCAAACGAGATTTCCAAAAGTTCATCCATTTGTGGCGGTCTCAATCTCTCGCACAGTATGACCCCAGGAGATCCCCCTCTTACGGATAAATGGCTCGCACAATAAAGAAGCGTGGTCTGTGGGCGGATTATCTTTACCGTAACGGGCCGTTTCGTACCTTAGACCTACAGGAAGTCAGGGACAGACCTCAAGGCTCAAGCTACCCGACGAACCCAATCCGCACAATTGAAAACATACATATGCTTAGTACGAACCCGACTCGCACCTTTCTTTCTCCTCAGTCAGCAGAGCCTTTTTGGAAAGTTCTGGCATACGACAAGGGCGATACCACATGTATCGCGCTTGCTAATCATCCTGCTGGTACCGCCCAACAGGATGAGTCAGCGGTCGTATAAAGAGTCCCAGTTTAATGCCCCTCATAAAGCAGCATCTACCTCGCCTTGGAAACATGCCTTCTTACCTTGTAACTGGAGCAGCGCGGGGAATTGGGGTGAGCCAGCTCCCTACCACTGGATATCATGATGTCTCATGATATTTCAGCACGAGTTCGTCCGGCAGCTCAGCAGCGCGTCAGATAACCTAGTGTTTGCATTGGTACGCAGTAAAAAGACTGCGGACAAACTCGTCAAGCTCGCGAGACCGAACATCCACATCGTTGAGGCCGATATTACGGACCTCAAAGCGCTGAAGGTCGTACTCCTTGTTCCGATCAGTCGTCCGAATAGAAACTCACATGCATTTATTCTGTACCCCAACCAGGTCGGCGCACAAGAGGTATCGAAAATCACTGGCGGGAAGCTTGACGTGCTCATTAACAATGCTGCTTTTGTTGAAACGGAACGCAGGAAGTTCCATCTCGATGAATAGTGCGTTTATCCTTTTGGAGGTGTTTTTTGTACCTGTTTTATAAACAACGCTCCCTTTAAAGCCCAAAGGACCAGGAAGAGTTCCTGGAGGAAGACCTGCGCAAATCAGTACGACTATCGCTTCTTCATCCTGTTCGTGACTCACGCTTTTTTTGTCCCCTAATTTATGCAGTTCGATATAAACGTCATAGGCGTGATCCACACCATAAACGCATTCCTCCCGCTCTTACGGGCCGGCGAAGTCAAGAAGGTCGTTTCCCTAAGCTCAGGAATTGGTGACCTCGAGGGGACGCTCGCCATGGGCTACTCCTACTCTGCCCCGTACTGCATATCAAAAGCCGCGCTCAATATGGCCGTCGCCAAGTATGCGATGGAATACAAGAAAGAAGGCTTCGTCTTCCTTGCTCTGAGCCCGGGTCTCGTGAACACGGCGGCAGCAATCTCCGAAACGCGTAAGCACATTCTTTTGCGTGGAAGCGGAGCCGAATAGTAAACAGATTTTTTGCAGCGTCCGAAGAAGAGATAGCGCAAGTGCAAGCGATGATGAATGATTTCCGTAGGGCGTACCCAGACTTCACGGGACCGATTACGCCTGAGCAGTCCGTCAATGCCATGCTTGATGTCATTGGAAAGGCTACGGTCGAGGGCACTGGGTCCTTCATATCCCACAAGGGCAATAAGGAATGGCTATAGATGATACATTATTCAATACCCGCGTGTAGGTTACGCGTCTTGCACCGACTCTGATAAATGTAATATTGTTTTGAGCTGTGCCGTGTTTTGGAATAGACAGAATGGTGCCAATTGAGACTATAGAGTGAGTCGGTATTTGGCTGGATGTTACATCAAGCGCGTAGATTAATCAGACAGAGGTACTGTTGCAGACATTTGCATGACAAGTTTAGTTCATGTACCACGGCGTCCTTATGTCGATGTTTTTGAGCGGAAGGCACCAAAAGCCCAGCGGGAGATCGGATTTTGGGACGGCGCAGAGCAGGGGCGATGAGTGAAATAATAGGTGGCCAACGTCCTTGTTAGTCGGAAACACCATCCTGGGTACGAAGCATCATCAAGACACCGAGCTGACTGCAACTTTAAAGCCTCAAAGTTTCATGAAAGAGCTTTGACCCTGCCAGTTGAGCCAAAACCGCTTCGGTCAGGAAACTGGTGGAAGACGACTTGAGGTTGACCTGGTAGACACCATGAAGACGGCTAGCCCGAGGTTGTATTTACGTAGTGATACCTCCTTTGTTTCGCACGCCGCAGCAGCGGCAGCACTCGGTCGCTGTCTCGTAAGAAACTCTGGCGTTCAGCAGAAGCGTAAGTACTTGTCTTCGGTCGGCGAACACAGTTAGTCCTTCTGGCTCCAGCACTATGCAAGGTAAACCGCTGAAGAACCTCAGAGGGCCAGGATACATCCAGACATGCACAAATATCGGCCAGGTAGGTTCAGATTCAGTACCCTACGCCCTTGCGATAAAGAGACGAATTACGCAGGTATATAGCGAACCCGGGTCGTGAGACAAGGAAACATCTGTGGCGATAGCAACCAGTGCATCATGCGCTCCTGAACGCGGTCATATGCTAAAGAGTGGTGCCCAGTGCCCACGCTCAAGACGCGCGTTAAAACTCGACTATTTAATCGCCGATGTGCTTGTTGGTATAACCATTATCAGATCTCCCTCCACGAACATCGCGTCATGGTGAACCCAGTTGACCCGGCGAAGGGCATCGTTTCGCAGACGGACATGGGCTGGGAGGGAGAGGGGCCATGGACATACCGACTTCTGCAAGAGCCGCACCTCTCCAGCGAATTCAACAGGCAAAGCTCCCCTAGGGAGCACGTCCTCGGCAGTGCGAAGGCGTATAGCGTGACGATTCAACCTTGTCCTGACCCTGAGCAGCGCTCACAGGATAGGTACGTTGTCGAAGGATGGGAGATGCCTGGTGGTATTTGGAGTTTCCTGGGCGTGTTCGACGGTGCGTCTTTGGAGTCATTCAAGTACCTACCGACCTTGCCGGTCCCGTGTACTGACGCCAAGACTACGCGTAGGTCATGGTGGACATGATACTGCCGATTACACTCTCGAGAAACTTCCTTCTCTCATACGAAAGGCAGTCGCCGCCGTCCTAACAGCTACGCCTTCGCCACCTGCCGATGTGATTTCCTCCACGCTTTCGAACTGCATAACCCGTTTCGACCAGTCCCTCACCGACAGCCTCTTGTCCATCTTTCCTGGTGGCGAAGAGTCTATTAAGAAAATGAGTGATGACGAGATCAAGAGCATAATCAACGACCAAGCAAATGGCGGCAACAACGCCAACATAGTGGCTCGGTGTATGCGCGGGACAACGGCGCTCGTCGCACTCGTCGATCCTTTGAGAGAGAACCTGTGGGTTGCAAGCCTTGGAGACTGCGTCGCGAGTAAGTTGGTGGTGTACTGGCTCGAACAAATCTGGCTGACTATATAAAAAACATTTCAAATACATTGACTGATTTCACATTTCGTGTTATTAAAGCCCTCGGTGCAATGGACACGCCTCAGGCACCAGCTCATGGGAAAATAGTTAGCTCAACGCATAACGGACAGATTCCTTCGGAAGCCGAACGCGTACGCCGTGAGCATCCTGATGAGAGTGAAGCCATTCTCAGGCATCGAGTGCTGGGATCCATTGCCGTGACCCGAGGTGTGTGGTTGACTGCTTTTATTTCGCGCTTCTTAGCGCCTTCGTGTTCATCATGCTACGAAACACGATACCGAATTAAAAACGAATCAGCTTAACTCCGTATTTCAGCTCTTGGAGACCATCTGTTCAAGTTACCCGTGATTTATACCGAGCGCGTTTTTATGAACGCAGCAGCAGGGTTCAAGATTTCGTCGCCTCTCAAAGACATTTTACCCAGGATCAAGACCACTCCATACGTCAGCGCCACTCCCGACGTGAACCACATCTTACTCAAGGAAGCGTTTCCAACCTCGCGGGCAAACGCTTCGCGTGACGAACAGCGGCGCTTCTTGATCATGTGCAGTGATGGCCTTGTGGATCTGTCAGATCACACAACAGAACCAGAACGCTGGGCGCGTGTTGTAGGGGGGGCGCTGTCCTCAAATTCAAGCAATGCTGCGTCTGCCTTGCTAAGATATGCTTTTGGTGGAGATGACGCGGTGTCAGTGTCACGCCTGCTGACCGTCGAGATGTGCGATAGGTGGATAGACGATACGACAATCATAGTGCTCCCTCTATAAGCAGGGAGAGCCAATCCGCTGTTGGCGGCCGTAGTTACGGTGGAGATTGTGTCAGAGTAGGACCCAAGACTGTCTGTTAATCATTGGGATGACAGTGCAATTCTTGTATTAGTTTGGTGAGTATTTCATGATAATTTGCATTCGTACCCCCGAATTTACAGAATCAATCTCTGATATTAGGTCTTCGATGTTCCATACATGTCGAATCATATTTGTTGTAAATCATGATGCCAATTTATTCCCCCTCGAGGCTGTGAGAAAGATACAAGATCGCCCAATCATAATCAGCTGACCATCAGCTTTCAACCAATTTTTCACTAGATTGACCAATCCTTGTTTTCGTCTCCAAGTCTACGGCGGCTTCACTGCAAAGTCGGAGTTTTGTGAGTGCGATTGTTTTTCCACGTTGATGATGATCACCCAGTTTACAGTTTCTTCTCCGGCCCTTTTCGCCGGCACGGACTTGATTAGATTACGGCACGGGCAAGGGAATGAAAGAATGCCTAATTCATTTGAGCACTCGAAGACGAAATTTGGCTGCTACTCTACCATTCAATCTCCGGGTGGCGGACTCACGTCGGGTACAGTTTTAGATACCGAAATCTACACAGGGAGGTTTGCCCAAAATTGGCCTCATAAGGCTACCTTTCCCCACTTCAAGCGCGGCGGTGCAGGTGCTGTCCGCCTATTGGCGCTTTGTTCCAAGACAAAGAAAAAAAATACGGACTGCACAGCCCAGCTCCTCGTGGTAGATCGCCCGTTCCGTTTACTTTTCCTCATTTGAAAATCTCGCGCCCAATTTGCGGGAATTCGTTATACCAAAGCTTCCGGGGACGTTCGAAGACGGGAAGACTGGCGGAACTTCATCGAACCTAATACACGCAATAGGCCCTGCTATCAGCAATGCCATACGATGGATATCTACTTATAGTCCATTGACTGCTGACTGTTGCCGCTTCCTGTTCAGGTCGTACGGCCCTCCGCCCGATGCAATGCTGAGCCCTATGATCGCTGTCCCATCCCCTCCCACCCGCCTTTGATCGCGTCGTCAACGGGTAGACACTATTCGGAGCATAGCTTGGCTGTCGACAACGACCATTCCGCAGCTTCCTGCGAGCTTTGCTCGCTTACTCGTATCCCTTCAGCATCGATAACGACTCTTCTACGCTTGATACAATACGACCACGTTCTACACCTCCCTCTTCTGACTCCACCCTGCCGCCTATGAGCATACTGGTCGACGACACCTCTCCCCAATGGATCTTCTCGAGTTATAACGGCAACGCGACCAGCATGAGCGACGCAGGATGGTATGTCGTTTCCCTCATTGACTCTTTTGACTCGTAAATCTCATCGAGCTCTTTAGGCACCAATTGGCAGACGATCCCTCAGCTGACACGGCCGGGTATTACAATGGCACTGCTATGTGGACGACTACCCCGGGTGCTTCGGCCACGCTCGTCTTCCAGGGCACAGGTATTTACCTTTACTCAGCGTGGTCGCCGCTGGGCGGGAATATGTCTATCGCCTTGGACGCCTTCAACACAACTGTAAGCCTCAAAAGCACGGCAAGCCAACCCGGCGAGACCGCGTACGAGTTGTTAGGTTTGGACCCCGGGGTGGTGCACGCGCTGACGGTGCAAATGGTGGGTGGAGGGAAAATAAATATCGACAACGTCGGGATCACTCCGGGCCCGCCGAGTGCGTTCCCGCCCACGATGCCGCAGCCAGTTCCGCCAGGTGCGTCGCCAGTTCTGCATGATGTTTCTAGAGTACAGTGCGACATTGTTTTCTCTAGCATTCCCGGGCGGCGCTTTGGCTGGTATCAGCCCTACGAGCGTCTTGCCAATCTCACAATCGAAGCCAACGATCATACAAGTCACTGGTCAAACGATAACAGTAACGGCTACTGTTCCTAGCGCCACGTCGCCTGCATCTCCGGGTTCGTCTTCGCTTGTCAAGTAAGTTTTCAATCTACATCTGTGCCTTAAAATGGATTTTGAGCCAGTTTTCGCTGTCAAATTAGAGGGGTACGGGTCGGACTGATTGCGGTCGGCGTAGTCGCTTTAACACTTCTCGCTGCAGTCTGTTTCCTGGTTCGCCGACGGCTGGGCAGGCGAAGATCGAGGAGCCTGTCCAAGAGGTCGTCCCTCCCACAATCTAGGTTGAGGAGATTATACCTCACTTTGGGAGGGAACCGAAGTTCTATGAACTCCACGGGGAGCGGACCGGGGTTTGTGCAGATTAAGGACGAGGAGATGATGGATAAGCCCAAGAGAGGGAGTGGCGGATCCTGGGTCGGGTTGCCTTCGGTATGCTTTTACTTCCGTCAACACCCGACACCAGTGTGCCTTAATACTAAACCTTCTGTGCATTTACAGATCAAGCATGCCAGTACATTAAATATCTTCGAGGACTTCGCGCCGTCCCCTACGCCATCGTCACCTGAGACCATACTATCGAAATTCCCCATCCCACCGGTATCCAGAAATGTCAGCCTCGCCCAAACGCACAATCGGAATCACAGTCTCGCGATCAGCCTCAGTATTAACACGGACCTGGGTGGAACGCATGTTAGCCGAGCTGTCAGTAATTCCGCTACCACGAAAGCATCTAGAGTGGGAAGTCTCGGCCGGCAAGATTCACGTTTGCCGATGCGGGCCCATCGCCGGGTGTTTAGCGGATTTAGCTCTGTAGACCGCACCGAGACTGTTCAGGAGGACAACCAGGAAGTCGAACAAGAAGGGGAGAGAAACAGAGAGTCGCTAGAGTATTACGCTGCCTTTGCGCGGTCAGATCACCATTACACTAGCGAAGGGGATGAGGGTGAGGGTGTGGATGACGACAATGCTGATGATTATGATGGTGAAGATGGACCTGGGTCGCCGCTTATCCCGAATAGCCCAGCCGTCGAGTCCTCGAATGCGTCGCAGTCTCACGGTGGCAGCAGCTACGCTCATAGCTCGCGCCTCTCCACGAAGGGGAACAAGATCCTACGCTCGCTGCGCACGCGCTCCAGCAAGCGCTCAAGCCTGCACTACTCTCTGGGTAGGAAATCAAGCCGTGCCAGTGGCTCAATAATGGGGACTCCGCGCACACCGGACTCTAAGACGCCCATCAGTACGGCTACGAGTGGTGCTGCGGAGTCACCACAGTACGACTTATACGGGCGACCATTGTCGTATCCTGAACGTGTTCCGACCATTCCAGCGCAGTACCAGCTACCGAACGCGCCTCCTCCGGCTTTTGCAAGGAATTCGGAAGAGTACTCAACACAGGCGAACGCGGTCCCAAGCGCTTGGGACAACTCGCCGTCCTTGCGTAGTGCTCCTAGCCATCCTAGGCGTCCGCACAGACCCATATTCGGTCCTAGGGCGCGGAGCACGCCAAACACGAGTACGAGCAGTGCGGAATACTCGTCCTCTGAGGGCGCTGTACTAGTGCTCCCCATGAGCAACGACCCCGAGGCTCTGAGTGTGGTCGAGGAGGTAAGCCCGGGCGCACAGACGACAGGGAGGCCATCACTAGATGACTTTGAAAGGTCATCTGTGGAGAGCTAGCAGAGACACTTGGCATGGACCATTCTTTCACCTGTATCAGGCTGTACAGTGTAGCACTTTTTTCTGCATGTGTGTATGATCTCGGCATGATATTTCTTTCGGGCTCCTTGATGTCTTAACTCTCCATTCGTTAGGGGTGAAAACGCTTGCGCTCTGTAAATGACTATCCGATATTTATCGTCGTCAAATCCACAGGGTTTTTATTATTTTTATTTCTTTAGCTTCTTAGTGTCTTTACCCGACGAGATTGAAACTAAGTTTACGTACCAAGGGCCAGTGATTAGTAATATTTATGTAATCGTTAGAAACGTCCGATAACATGTTAAGTCTTTTTGTTCTCACTTCATACTTTGTTCGGCGAACACGATAGTCTTTGGATAGTTTGGGTTGGTATCGTTGCTGGTCCGCCTCTCTCCCCCCGGCTTACCTGTTTCTACGTCGGATCGCCCAACGGAATACACATCGAAGATAAATGAATGGGAATAACACGTTGATTCAACGCGACGTCCTACTGACCTGCTTGAAACGCCAAGGCAATCGAGGACCATACAAAACCACCGCAATCTCAAATTGAAATTTCCTCTTGAGATGCATGATCTGCTGATATTATGCAGGACAGAGTCGACAGACGCCCAAGCTACTCAATCTGTGATGTCCGACCGCCCGTACATATGTTACGCGAGTGAAATGGACCCGAATCAACGAAGGTGGCGAGTACTGTTTCTTTCCTCTTCTTTCCTTTTATTCCGTGCGCTATCAATTCTAGTTCTCAGCCTGCCAGGTCTGGTACCGCTAAGAGGAATCTATTTCTTTTTGTTTTCGAGTCCGTCTTGAAGATCGTGAAGTCTATATCTGAATTACCCGAGGGCTTCGTACCATCAGGTCCTGATGTGACCTACTGTATAACTGGGTGCGCATCAGTGCGAACTAGGATCTATCAAGGACGATACGCGCCCAAGGATCTCGGTAAATAGTGTTTCTTCATGGCGGATGCCCCCATTCTCCCTCTTTCTCTCCTGCCAAGGGGGTGCTTGACTAGCAGGGAACCACCAGTCCCCTTCCTATGTCTCCCACTTTACAGGCTCTCCAATGGTTGTACTTCGCGTTTTGCCTTTTATTCGCCACACTCGAAACAGGCGCGAGTCCCTCACGATACTCTCCACGTACTTCGAGGTTTCCGGTCAGTAGCCCGTCCTCAAGAGTGATTTTCACCCATTAACCATCCGACTGGAATTCTGGAATCGATTGGGTAGTGGACACAGGGCACGGAAACTGCGACTTCCGACACGACGTTCGCGTTTCCGGAAGCATATGGTCTTTACGATAGGGCTGGCCTGCCACTGTCCGCGATGGCATCGCTAGCAACTCCAGGAAGCCTGAGCCGATCCTCGGGACATAGTTCGAAAGATCCTGGGATGAGCTCAGTGTTATTCAGTACAATTTCTTCAGGGACCTTGAGACTACCTGTGTCTAACGCGCTTCGAGAAGTTGATGCGACCCGGAGCTCTGCATCAGTTCGCTCAAAGGTGGCGCCCTTGGTTGGTGGAATAATAGGAGGGATGGTCTTTCTTGTCGTGTCCATCGTGGCTATCGTCTTTTTCACGAAAAGGTGGCTGCGGCAGAAAAGCGCACTGTTTACGTGTGCTGGCCCAGGAACTACGCGGTCACGGACCGTCCCCGGATCCTCATCGATGCTGGATGAGAATTCGCATGTGGACTGCGTGGCAGCCATAGTGGACGGAGAAGAATGGGAAGTACGTATGCAGCTACGCCATTCTTCGGGTCTGCTTGAGGACGCGGCACCGCCGCCATATAGTAACCATGCCGCCCAAAAACACTCTAACACCACCGAGGGGCTCTGTTCGGCTGCTAGTTCCGCGTCTGTGCGGTTGCCCGCTCCCCCAGCTGACATCTCACCTCTGTCATTATCACCTCAATCCCAGTCGTTGCGGCTTGGTCAGATGTCTTCATTACCGCGTTCCCCGGACGTAGTGGGGCAAGAGCCGCAACTCCTCGCACAGGACGCCAGAAACGTGACGCCATCTGCTTTGTTGACGCCCAATAGTGCTATTGGTGTCACCCAGCGGGATCCTTTAAGCAGTTCGGAAGTCGTCTCGACTGATGACGTGATAGCGCAGTCCGTTGTTGCGTCGCCATCGTGTGCTCGAACGGAAAGTACTGCTACCAGCAACGAAGGCGCGTTCGTCGATAGTATGGCTCAGGCTAGTCCAGAGTCAGGCACATCCGTGCACGAACAGCTCGTCATATTACCCGATGACGACCGACGACTGACGGAACTCGGGTCTGAAGTGCGTCGCTTGCGCGAGGACAGGGGTCGACAGCATTCCCTCGTGCTAAGTCGTGGCGAGCAGCCACCTAAATACGGAGTAATTTGAGTTTTCTTTTGAAAGTAAGGATTACGTGCAGCTGAAGTGCGTACTGTACGTATTACCCCGTGTTGAGTCATGATGCTCATTATTGCGCGTGTACCAGGAAACACATGAAAAGCCGTTTAGAGATAATATTATTGATGACTAGGCACAACAAATTTGCTGGCTGGATACCAAGGCGATTACGCGCTTCCATGGCTTCGACTGCCATCCGGCAGGTGATCAGGATTCGCCTTGGGCAGCAACAGTTGAAGATTCCAACTATGCACCAAGAGAAGCGATTGAGTTTAAGGCACACTCGAGAGTGATAATCATGATCTAAGGATCGAAATACAACCTTTGATGAGGCTCGATGGAATCAACTAAGTCCATAATTTTAAAGATGTTCGCAGATGATCCAATGTGAGTCCTCGAAGCGGATCAAAAAAACCTCCGGCTGGACCATTTTATGATTAAAATGAAGAAAGGCGCTTCCACTTTCTTCCAGGGACACAAAACTCGGGCGCATTTTACTGTAACGGAGCGCGCCGCGTTGCCTTCCATTAGTGTTCCATACGAAAATAGTGCTTCGTTCGCAGCGCGAGTACATGGATTCGCGGCCACTTTGCCGTCTCGTACTATAGGTTGCCATGGTCACCTCACCATAGTGCTTAGATTGGATATTTTCTTGTCTCATCACCAAGTTACACCTAAAATTGTCCCCCAACGCGCACATGCACCTTCTTTTTATCTATACGGGGCTGCTTCTGCCGTGCCATACCGCGACGAAGTTCAGTATGGATCGTATCATCCGGCGGCGTTCGTGCCGATTAGGCATCATCAAGAACTCGTCAGGCAACTCACTGGACGACTTGTCTCTGTCCCGAATAACTGCACACTCGGAGATGTTCTTTGCCTACACGCGCCCGGCTTCCATTCCCTTCCCGCGCGGAACGCGATTGAGTCCTTGTTCTTGCAGTATTTATACAGGCGCTTTTGGCCCCGACATCCTAACCAAGACTCTCCAGTTCCCCCCACTCCCCTCTCACCAGTCCCCCTCCCTCTCGACGAGGCGCTTTCGGCTCACCCTCTTTTACGAGCAGCGCTCGTCAATCCTTGCTTCTCAACTGGCGGGCCGTCCTCTCATTTGACACTATCCTTTTCATTCCGACCGACCCCTAACTTTTAACTTGCTGAAATGATCGGTCTCAAGACGTTGAAATTCCTTAGCATTCTCGCGGTCGCTTCGACTGTTCACGGTGCTCCCCTGGTGAAGCGTATAGCCCAGGTCATTGCGGACTCGACGCAAAAATGGGAACAAGCCTGTGTAAGTTTTCCTTCCCGTGAGCCGACTAATACAGGCATTTTTTCTGATAGCGTTTATTGTTTAAATTTTTTAGCTAGCAGCAGGCGGTAGCACAAATTGTAACCCACTTTCCGTTGCAGCATTCACGACGCTTCTGATCGCCGCTGGACCCTGCGATCAGCAAAATGCTGCCGACAACATGATCGACCTCGCGCACCAGCTGGGCTCAGACCCCACTATGATAAGCTTCACGCAGATATTCGCACAGCAGCCGCGTAATTCGCCCAACTCCGTCTCTGTGCCGTACTGCCAGCAGGCGCCCAGGAACGCGGAGCTTAACGGACTCTTCCAATGCCAGTTCGCCGGCGTGAACAAGCAAGTGTTTGTCGGGAACGTTGATGTCGGTGCTGAAGGGACAATCCCGTTCGGGTTGAGCGCCCCTGTAAACCCTGCGGGCAGCTGCCCGGCGAACCCCGGAGGCCCGATTGCTGACGGGACGCAGCTGACGGACATCACCTCCAACCCCGGTGTAGGGTACGTGAACGGATCTTATTAATGATGCTGTAACGAACCATCTAATCTTTTAATCTATGATAGATCATCTAGTTCCGATCGCAAACCTGGTTCTACAGCTCCATCTAGTGTTGCCGCTCCCCCCACAGCATCTACCGCCCCTGCAGCCGCATCTGGTTTCCCCGCAGCAGCAGCTCCCCCTCCCGCTGCCTCTCCCACCTCCCCAGCCTCTAGCTCGGGCTCCAGCTCTAGCTCGTTCGCCTTGCAGAACGGCCTCGCCGCACAGAAGCTCAATGCTCAATTTGCCGAGCTGTCCGCCAGCTCCGCATGCACACCCGGCCAGGACGCATGCATCTCCGGGTCCTTCGCACAGTGTGTGGCTGGCGCGGATGGGACGGGCGCGTTCGTATTGACAGCATGTAACGAGGCGGCCGGTCTCACGTGCGCCGCGCTCCCCCTCGTGAACTCACCAGGCACGAGCATAACATGCACGACCTCGTCCGATGCCGTTTCCAGAATCGCAGAGACTGGAGCAACGGGTGGGCTGACTGGAAGCAACTGATAGTTACATATCTCTTGTGTCAAACGAGAGGAGAAGCGGGTATTTTTCTTCTCATTCTTTCCAATATCGGTGCTGCGCGAGCGCGGCCTTCGTTCATTTTTATTGGTATCCGAAGTCTTGTAAAGCCTGTGTTCATTATCTTGTCTGTATCCTTAACCTGTAGTACCAAGCCGAAAGTAAACAAAATACAGATTAGGAAGTGTACTAAATGCGGAGTAATGCCCATTTTCTCCTAAATTCGGCCGCACTGTGGGCGCCCAATTCACTATTGGAGAAATCACGACTGTGTCTAGACGTTGAAAAAGGTATACTACTGTACATACTCGGAGGGTACGCGACGCCGCACTGTGGATGAAAGGCGGTTGAATATCCTCGTGAACCATGATGACGACGGGCCACAGACGAAGAATTCGAATCTCCTTTTGTTGGAGGATTTGGAGAAGATAGTTCCTGCACCATGCTGGAGTTCAGTCTGGTACTGCTGACGGATCCTCGAACGATCTTAGTCAGAGGTTCAACATGAAAGTCCGGCCCGGCATAATTGTCATAACTTCTCGCTCTCGGTCTTGGTTTTATCACGGCCTCTGCGTATCTTATGCATACGGAATGAGCAAACAGGGTATAATGATCTGGTACATAAACATGTACTCGGCTTCTGGTCTTCTGGTTCCGACCTCCCTCGAGTAGCGTTAAACAACCATATCCTTTTTTTTACCTCGCCTTCGCGAAGCCGCCCGTCGAAAGTGAATCCGGGACAGAGGCCCCGCAGCTATCCGCCGCGTTCCTGTCCGCCGTTAGCTCAATCACGATCTCCCCGCCTACACGGAAGGTGTCATAGAAATCGAAGTGGCAGCGCGATGCGGCAGGAACGCCGTTGATCGTGACGTTCTGCACGTACGCGGCCACGCCAACGGGGATGGTCTTCTGCACGGAGCGCGCGTCGAAGTTGCGCACGGTCACGGTCGTGCTGACGTTGAGAAACGCGTTGTGGATTGTGTATTTAGGCGTGAAGGGCGAAAGGACGAGCAGCTGGGATGTGCTCGGGACTAATAATTTTTTCAACGTTTGTTATTTGGTGTTGGTGTTTCAAAGTGGAGTAGCACGTTTGTTGTCGATTAGTGTAATTCGCGATTTATTTTTATTGAAGGAATGTGCACCTGGGTAGAGCCCGAGAAGGTGGAAGGCGAGCACGGTCGCCATTGCCGCTTGGTCGTCGTTACCAGGAATACCAGCCGGCGCTGAAAGAAGATAAATATTCGTAGGAAAGGTCCACTAACACGCCGTTCGACGTACATGTGTCGAAGTTGGTGAAAACTACGTTGCGAACTTGATCAACCGAACTGGTGGGATGGTTGGCGTAGTGATATTCAATGGGAGTCTAGCAAGGTCGGAGATTAGCCAAGGGTAATTGAGACAATTGCGAATTAGTAGACGTACCTGAAAGGAAGGCTCATTTCCGGCCAGGTAATACCCAGCCTGTAGGTCAAATCAGATTAAGAGCGCAAGAAGAGAAAAACTAGCCTACGCTGAAAAAGTGATTTAAGCGTTCCACAAATGTCTCCTGCAAGCGGGCTTGATCAGTTCACGATGCACGACGTTTTATGAAAGATCATACGAAACAAGACTCACATTCCCGCCCATGAGCTCGATCAAATGCGCAATGTCGTGCGGTGCGAAAAACGAGTACTCCCACGAGGACGACTCGTAGAAACCGTTCTCATTATCTTCGGTCAGCGAGCACGCGCGCACCGTATTGTTATCCTGCGGCGAGCAGTCTATCGGGTCGATATACGCGAATGTACCGTTCGGGAATCGCTTCTGCATGAAGCCGTAGAAACCGTCGCTCACAACGTTCGGGTCCCAAACGTTCCTATAGAACTGCACAAGCACGTATATCAGTTTCGCGCTTGTGGGAAAGGAGGATGAACCAGCTGCTTGCGTACCAGAGATCGATTCGTGTATGTTTTTACATCTGCACTGTGTCCTAGCACTAGAGCCGCCTGTCGTACGCCGAAGTCGTTGAAAGCATACTTAAAAGGAACGGCACAGCATAAGCAATAATCATTGTGATTTCGGGTCCCATAGAGTACTAACTTCAAGTGTTCGGCTGCCTTCACGAGTCTGCAGTCCCGTACTCGTAGGGTCAAAGACTGCATAGGGTACATATCCGTACTCCCTTTAAGGAAAGGGATGAGCGAGTTTGCAAGGATACCCGAGTGTCGTCGGACGTACTTGTAAACGTTGACCTGTCGACCGTGGATATTCCACTCAGGTGGATTGAGTTCTGCGTCCGTCTTCAATGCGGAGTACAGATCGTTCAAATCTACACCGAGTGCGCACGCCTCGTTGTGGTAGGTAACAGCGAAATGGGAGACAATATTATCACCGTCGGAGCCTGAATGTATTTAAGAATCAGTGATTAAACATGGACACGGGAAGTAGATATAACAAACCTCCTTGTGTCCATCCGGGTAAGTTGTTGGATCTGCATTCGGGTATCCAACCCGTCTTCCTCCATCCGTCAATGTAATTTTCGACAATGTCAGCGAAGTCAGTGGGCGAGTGCAAAGCCAGAAGGGGGTAGAACGTGCGGAACTGCGTTGCGAGCTCAACATCAGCCGCCATGTGTACAGACATGACACGAGTTAATTACCGTATCCCAACTATAATTTGTTTCATATTAGCTAAAAATACGACCAAATAGTTAGATCATAACATGGACGTACCTGCAGTATAAGGAATCGAAGTACGGCGATGTTGTGTTCACGAAAGGGCCTTGAGTCTCCCCTGTCGCATTGTTCTGTATCCATAAAGTAAAGGCTGTCAGTTTGGGGAAAAAAACTCGGTTACCAAGGTACACTTACAGGCGTCAAGAACGATCGATACAACGACGAGTAAAACATTTCGGTGACATTTGCCGGAGTGTTTGCCACGTCGATTTCTATTCTGCTTAACTTGTCTTGCCAGAGTGCCTTAGACCGCTTCATGATATCTTCAAAGCTTGAATTTCCGACTTCCGTCTCTGCATTTTCGCAAGCTTGCTTCGCGGAGACGAATGATACGCCCACACGGATATTCACCTCAGTGGTCTCGTTTGCATATGAAAAAAGTGCGCCAGACTCGTAAGGTGTTCCGCCAATTAAGTTGACAGAAAGGTTGAGGTGCGTCTGACCGAGCGCCTTCTGGTCAAGGCCATAGCTGCACATACATAGATGGGATGTCATCGGTAGGTCACGGAATCGTTACGATAAGTCAGAATACGAGAATTATGCGTACGTGTCACCTGTCCAAACGCCATACTCGTCTAGCTTTTGTTTGCCTTTGTCAAGAAGGTCATAGCATGCAAATGCCTGATAATGAAATTGATCCGGGCCGAAACTGAAGGAGACAACACATCCAGCCACAATGCATTGCATATCGGAAGCTCGAGCATACCTTGGTTCCCAAAAACCTCCAATAGTGACCCGGCCTTCTTCAGGGTTTATGTCCATTCTACCCCCGCTGAAGCTGCCGGCCAGGTCATTCGCAAGGTCAAGTACAAAGTATGGTTTGGATCCTTTAGGGAATGTGAATCGCTCCAGGCCAGCACGACGCGTAGACGTGGCCTCTATTGTAATATTGTTATCTAGCGTCTGCGCAAAATAGCCAGGGGAGGCATCTGTACGGCAACAGCTAAGTGTGGCTACGACGACGATCGAAAACCAGAAGCGACGCACCGTCTGTATTGTTCTTGCGAAGGCTCGCCCTTGTTTGAAGAGTCGTTGTGCACGTGTGGAAGCCGAATGGGCAGATCAGTGGCATAATTTCAAAGTTCCCATATGAGCCTAACATAACCGGTTACAACAGCCTGTGTACCAATTTCGGCGAACAACACACCCAAAGACGCCCCTGTTCCGCTGTCGTGAAGTGGACTGATGCCTCGGATTGAACGCGTTGGATTGGCAACGTACCCTCGATTGGACGTTCAGTTTGGCCTTCGAAAACTCCGTAAATCTCTGAGACATACCTGCTGGAGCGTATCCTGTGACATCTGTGGAGAATTTTACCTTCAGAGGAAGAGAAGATTAGATAGACGCATGATGACTTATACTCAAGTAGCACTTACCATTCCAAACGGAACGGATGCCCCGGGACTTTCCAAAGAAAAGAATAAGTGCAAGGTCATTTCCAGCGAGAAACCACTAACCAGACATCCCCAGAATTATCTTTGCAGAAGGGTTTATCAAAGCACAATTAGAAAAATCCTAGGGAGTTTATTCACCAGTTCCGATGAAAGGATTGACGAAAGCGGTGTAGTCGATGTTAGTCGAGTAAGCAGCGGCCTCGATCGCAGCTGAAATCCTTTCTTGCACCGCAGGTGACGGCTGCGCAATAACGGTGAGAGCAAACAAGAAGGCAGAAACAGCAGAAAATGAAAGTACGAAGTGCCCCATGTTGAAAGGCGCGTCAGACGTTGTGCTGGTTGAGCATCTGCCTTCAGGTCGTTTCCCATTTTATAGCTGCTGGGAAGCATTAGCTGTCGGGTTTCTGGGAAGAGCATACGCGGAATGGTAGCACGCAGCACAGGAGGAAGGAAGATTTAAGGCGTCAAAGCATGATCAAATTGGAAGCTTCGGTTATATTTAGAGGATGAGTTCTCTGGCCACTTGAGCGCGCCGACTCAGGTGCCTAAGTTAAGTATAGATGATAATGGCGATGGCGTCGTCTATAGAACGCACAGATTGCGATGCACGATGCCAAGATGCACAGCTCTTTTTCGTCGTGGAACGCTTAGGAGCGAACGGGGCCGGCACAGCAGGCGTTAACTGGATCCACCTTCAATTGCAGGGGGAAGGTGCATCTTGCGAGGATAGCCTTCTGAGCCGTGGTTCTAGTAGGGAAGGACGAATCGAACTCTATTTGCCTGCCTTCCGTTCCTTGGCTATGCACTCCCATACCTCATCAGTTCCAGCGCCATTTGCTGACCAGTGTCGCTTTTTGTACGTGCTTTTAAGTGATCCCAGCATGTACTCCTTTGCGTCCCCGTATTGACCTATTCCGACAAGCAGCCGGAAATAGTCCGAGTCGTGATTGAGCCCTTTCGTGATGCCACGAATGCCCCGATGGTCATCAGGACTCCCGCCAAATTTAATCTTCAGGCGCCCAGGCACAAGGTTTAAAGTATCTTGAATGACGATCATAGATGAAGGGCTTTGGACGGTTTTTCCCTGCATGCCTTTCCAACAGCAGGACCAAGCACGTTCATCAACGATTATATTCAAGGAACGGGGTGGTATGACGAACGGCCTGGGGACGAAACTATAACGAACGCGGCTTGAAGAGAGACAGGCGCACAGACTGTTCATTCAGTCGCGCCTCGCCTTAAGCAAATACCCGTCCAGTCGTTCATTATCGGACAGGTTAAAGCCGCACCTGGTGGCAATCGAGTCAAGAATAAAATGCCCTACGCCAATAGACATGAGATGAGCGTCGTAGAAATAGCAAGTCTGCTGCGTACCTGTACCAAGTTTTAATTAAGGGTATGCTCCCAATTCCGACCAGCAAAATACGCTACATTCCTGCCACAAGTCTAGTACGTCGATGGCAGGATTTTTTCGGCGTCGTGTATGTAATCGTAGGGTCCTTCCTTATTAGGGACTACGTGGGCTGTTGTGCCTGTTTTGGAACCGGGCCTCAGTCACAGTGGGCCCGAACTTGTTTGGAAGGAGAACTATGTATATACGAGTCGAATGACTCGGACAAATTCGCAGGGCTCAGCATGAAATAACAGCCAAGTGGGGCCCGCTATCTACTTTTACATAAAAAGGGAAAGGTGCCTCGAAGCATTGCACGACCATATTACTGTAGTGTTGCATCCTGGTACGGAACCTGAACAAACAGCGGCATCGACGTCAACCTCAAATATACAAATACCACAAAACAAGATGTCAGCCCAGTATCCAGACGGCTATATAATCCTCTCTGGGACCCTCGCTTTCCATCCTTTGCGAGAACTCGACCGCAACACTTCATCGGTGTGAGGCTACTTCGTCGTCTGGTCGGCGCCTCTGCGGTCGAGTAGGTGTTGGTCCCGTGTGCCAGCTCGAGGCCACAGTATGTCCCATTCATCTCCTTCCCTCGTCGTGCGTGGCTGACACTCCGTCTCCAGACTCACTCTGTGAGAGGCCTCGACCCGCAACTGGCATCCCTTCCGCCACCACCCGAGTGCTAGCCCGACCAATCATCCAGAAGGCTCCTCATGGCTCGGTGGCGGAGATCGTGCCGGCTCGAGGTTTATGTGAGATTAACTAATTTACGTCTCTTAGCAGTCGACTAACAGACACTCTTGTTCAGATCCTGGGCTCCCTCGACCCATGTTGTCCGGCACGATTCCAAAATATATGCGGGCAGCGCAATGGTACATTATTTACGAGCTGCTGTCGTTGTGTCCTGTTTCTTACCGCCTTGCATAGGTCATAGCAGTCGCTGTATAAATCATGACCGGGAGCCGGTAAAAGAGAATTACTGCAGGTGGATTGCACCTGGACCGGCAGGGGGCGAGTGGGTGGGACGCCCCCTTTGGCGGCATGGTATTTTGTTCTGGTCAGTCCCCCGCTGTTTTTCTTCTCTTCTGAGGCTTATTTCTTTAGTTTCTAGCGGTCCTATTTTAGGGGGAGGGGCGCTCTGTCCTCTTTCCCCCTACCTCTCCCTTTTTATTTACTTGCCTAGAGTGTAGCTTTCTTGATGTACTCGTTTTCCGCAATATAATACCAGTTTGAGATACACATTTAAGAATTACGTCGAAATATCTGGACGTGGAAACTTTCATTTGATATGCCGACGTCGGATCTCTGTTTGTGTGAAATAATCGTAATTGATGCTTGAATATTAGGCCCCCTGACGAAGGTCTTGATCTCTAATAAGACATGGTAGTCGTTTCCGTCCCGCCAGGAATTGCTTCCGCAGCTGACTTTTCTTAACGCTTTCATTTTGCCACCGTGCGGATATTGAAAATGTGTATCTCCGCTTAAAACTTGTCTACGCGATGCGCGCATCTAAGCGGTGTGGATTAGCATTGGCAGAGTGGAATATATGCGCTGGCCGCAGCACGACGCAACGCGCCTAAGCCGATCACTCTATTTTTTGCTGACATTTTATTCACAACCACGTACAATATTTCTTGCGCATGGCATGCGTCGTGCCATGATATATACAAACAGCTGCACTATTGTAACGTAATGAACAGGAATACCCGCGTTTACACCAACACTCGTAGCACTGGAATTTTGTGTTTCCAAAGCTCCAGGGAGATTGCGATACCGTGATTATCAGAAGAGGAAACAATCCATGATTTGAACATGCTAATATTCATTACAGGTCGAAATACAATTGCTAATAAAATTGCTTGCTATAAGTACAAAAAGCTAGTCTTCGCCCTTCTCTGCGACTTTTCACTTGGAGTGCAGTCCTTGTGTCAGTTCGATCTGCAGGGTCGAAATGAGTTTTCGCTTTAGTTCTTGGTCTTAAGAGGAAAGGAGCTCACCTCGGACTTGACGATCGTCCTGAGCTCTCCGGGTGCGCTACCTTTGCCCGTGGCGGCGCTAGCGGCTACGGAGAGTGTCTGCACGACGGTTCCGTGCTTCGCGATCCAATAATGGATCTCTTCCGGGACCACTTCGATTAAAGACACGCGTGGGTCGTTCTGATCGCCCTTGTGCACGCCGTCGCCAAGGTCTCCGAAATAGCCCGCAGTACTGGAATCCGAAAGGATAGGACCGTCATCAAAACGCACGGAAGCAAATCAGCAAAAGCTAAAAACATTCGAAAAGAAAAGAGAATACAGACACGGAGCTCCAATATTTGCTGATAAGATTTTTATCCTGGGTGAGAGTTGCTGTTCCGCAGAAAGAGGCCCAGTTTGTCGTATTCTCATCGTAGAAACTAACGTTGACATGTTTATCGAACTGTATCTCGTCGAACTTGTGCGATGCGTTGTTCGCAATAAAGACGAGCGTGAGCTGAGTCTCAGAGTGCGCTGTTCATTCGGGGTACGGTGGTGCATTCACTATTTAGCTCGTACTATGATACAGAGATAAGGGAAACTCACGATTTACAGGTGTCATCGCACGCGAGTGCAGATGGCCGTCCTTGTCGCGTGTCGTGAGCATGCCAGTCTTGACTGTCTTAAGAACTAGATTCTTCAAGTCTAAACGCGAGCACAATATTAATTCCCGCAGCCACAACCTTAAGTGCGTGCACTAGGACTCGCCATCAATCTTCTTCTGAGGTGTAACGTCGTCGTTCTGCGCATTCTGCGTGTATGGGTCGAGAGCTGCGTTCGTCATTTTGTGAGTGAGCTGTGTATGCGGTAGTGGGGATTTTTTGAGAGGCTGGCGTATTGCGGGCTCTTTATGTGACGAGCCAGACGTCGATGAACGCATTGGGAGCATTATGCCGACGTCACTCGCACCACAGAAGGATACTCAGCCGCGGGGGATCGACGTGATCGACGTCCCTTTATTTGGTAAGTAAGACGCGTGGCAGATGATCACGTGAAAACCTCCGTCAGATCCAGCGCCGCTGCTAAGTAATACTATGATGGAGCATCTATACACTAATACACACCGCGTCTAACTCTGTCCACCGAACCGCGCCAAACGCCGCCTCCGCATCTCTTCCACATCCACCTGTGGGGGAGTAGGGGATACCGGCGATAGACTGGAACCTGTCGCATCGTCCTCGTGATCCTCGTCAGTCTCCTCCGACTGAGACGACGTATTACGCTTAGGCTCTGCGGGGATTATTGTTTCGGAACTAGGAGTTACAGGTACGGTCGCAGGTGCAGAGAGCCCCGGGAGCGTTGGCTGTCGGCGAGGCGGTGTCGGAGGGTGTACGAATCCCTCGGGCATTGTCTCCAGTGACGCACGTAAAGCTGCCTGCAACTCCGCATCCTCATCATCGTACACTCTATGAGCCGCTCCAACACGCTCCTGTCCTTGTGAAGGAGGTACGCTTTCCACGACGCCCGTGCTACTTGCACCGGAAGTATCCGTCCGTACGGCCCCGCGTCGGCGCGCAGACGAGGATGCACTCTCTGTGTCTTCTTCCGTTTTTTCCTCTGGAAGCCACTCTCCATCCCCTTCGTCATCATCATTCACCCCAACGTCCCCGCTGTGTTCTCTCATGCTTGACAGGATGGCGCGGCGTACCGCCTCCGCCTCCTCTATTTCTTCCTGTCGGCGCGCTCGTACCGCTCGCGGGGCGCCAGGAACCTCCTCCGTGTACGTCTCGCGCAGAGCCGCCTCCTGCGCTCGTCGCATTTGTGCGAGCATCATACGACTGCGCTCCATACTTGCAGCAACCGGATCTGTATGTGCACTCGGCGACGGTTGTTCCACAGCAGCGATCCCCATGTCTTCATCTACGTCCATGCGCTCACTATCTTCATTTCGTCTAAGAAAAGGATTCGGTGGCACTGGAGCCTGGCGTAGTTCCGGGGCAGGTACAGGCAACCGCGGGACGTATGTGTCATGCATAGGTATGTATTCTTCACCCGTGATTGAGGCTGCAAGAGCCGCTTGTAACTCGATGTCTTCGTCTTCGACGTCATAGTCAGTTTCCTCGGGTATAACAACCTCGGGGTCATCTGGGAAAGTACCCGGCATAGACAAAGAGGAGTGTCCTGGCATAGAGTCGGGCGCATCCAGTGAAGTGGCGACATTATCGGCTTCCGTCCTCGGAAGCGCCAGTGGTTTACTGGGATCCGCCTGCACAACTGCAAATACCGAATAGCCTAAGCATGCGTGTATCAGCAATACTATGCCGCAGAAACGTGTAAAACTAAGAACCTTCTTCCTCGGACTGCTGAAGGAACATCCCCAAATACGTGCGGCTGACCCACTTTGGGTCCGTGTACTGACTATTTAGGTTATACCAATGGCCCTCCCCAGGGTCACTTGCAGGATCCGTACGGGCCGGTCCGAAGCGGCGTAATGTGAACCAATGCTGGTTCAAGTTGAGTACGAAGGCAAGTTGGGTCCTAACGAGACCGTGAGCGAGCTCCCCTTGTCTTACAGGAGATGCTAGACCACATACTGGGGTGAGGCTTGGAACGGTCGCATTTGTTCGCTACGCCATCGGACTAGACTAATATGAAGTAGTACCACCAGACCTTATTATTAAAGTGTGAATACCCACTTTAAGCCCCAGACTTCTAAAGCCCTCTCTATTACCTGAACAGAAAAGAAGCCTGTCACGGACGTAAAGAGCATCCTTAGTAAAACAGCGAGGAAGAAAGAAAGAAACATCGCATCTGCTACGTACCAGAATCATCCATATTAGTGCTTGTCGAGTGCTGCTCCGCCGCACGTAGCGCGTTTTGCTCGAGCTCATCAAAAGAGTTCGCGATTGCAGCGAGATCGGGCGCCGTGAACTGCATATAAGGAGCCATTGAGTCCTCAGCACGACCAAAGTGACTTGTTTGTGCTCTGACGCACATAGTTTCCCTCTACATAAAGGATGATGTTAGTGGCTTAGAGGTTCTGCAGCACGTTAGAACGCACGAAGCAGGGAGTTGAGGGCGTGTTGAGCACAAAGCATCGAGCCTGTCTGCTGGCGTTCATGGTAAATGTATGCTGTTAGTGCCTCGAGCCCAGCCATCGTTGTGAGCAGTATTAAATGTGCGCTACTTGCGAAGGCGTTTGTGTCGACAGTAGTGGTGGGCGGTGGTCAAGGGATACCTGAGGGTCGAGTGCGGTGACGCGTCTCGAGAGCTGAGCGCGCGTACGTACGTGCAGTGCGCCGCCACCGTCCCGTCGGCAATCTCCGTCAGGAGAGACGCGCTGCGCTCGGTGCAGCCTGCGACAACTTGTTGAAGCACAAGTAGCGTGCGACCGCCATATTCTATTCTATCTCCCCTCTTTTCTTCAAACTCTATGCCTGCGCCCTGGAGTCCCCTCGCGAGCACCCAGCGTGTGGTGCTCGGCGCGCTCATCTGCTTCTTGCTGCTGCCCGCGCACGTCCAGCGGCATCTCGGGCTTTACACATCTGCGCAGGCGCAGGACCCGTTCGACTGCAGCGTTACGTTCGATAGCACACACAGTTTCGACCTAACGAAGCTCAAGGGGGAGCAGATCGTCACACGTATACGCGAGACCCCACCTTCACGCATGCTAGACGAAGTGCGCTTCGACCTCTGCGGAGACCTGGCCCGGCAGGACGGTGTTGCTGAGGGGGATCAAGTGCGTGTCGAAATCCTCAAGGATATGCAAGGAATTGCATTTTGATATGTGCCCTTCGATTGTCTTAGTGTCCGTCGGGGACGCGTGCGTGCTTGACGATGACGAACCATAAAGGTGACAACAGCGCCCGCGTGATTGCAGCCATACCACTTGCGGTCTCCTCTGCCTTAAATCCAGAAACGGCACTTTTGTCCTGTACGCTCGCCTTCATAATTACCATTTTCCGTGCATCAACTGATCGGAGATTCAGCACCAAAGGGGCTCAACGTCGTCTTTCATGGCAGCGAATACCCGACTACCGACCCGATACCCCAATCATTGAACGTTTCTCTACTCTGTGATACGGAACAGGGAGACCCATCCTTTATCTCGTATTATGGTGCACAGCTCGTTGTTGAGTGGCATACGCCTGCCGGGTGCGGATTCCTGAAGGACGATCCACCCAGCGATGGCGGGAACAGCGAAGAGGGCGAGGAGAAGAAAGTAGGCAGTGGTATTGGATGGTTTTTCCTTCTGTGAGATTCTTCCGTACTTTCCTATTGCAGTGAAATTTTTGACTAGCTCAATATCACACCCCAGGCTTTTCCTAGCATTCGTCGCGTACTTTGCTATCGGAGCATACTACAATTATAGCACGTATGGAGCCGTTGGCGCCGACCTCATTCCGTTCGTCACCCTCCAAATCATCGTTGTTTTTCTCAAACACTCACACTTGTCACCACAGCCATCGCGACTTCTGGCGCGAAGTGCCCTACGTTCTGCGGGACGTCGTCTCACATTTGTGTACCGCTCTACGCCCTTCGCCACGGAACGGCTACATCGCCGTCTGATCCTAGCGTTCATCACTATTGCTTTTTTCGTCGCTCTTCCTAGCTCACACATTAGAGTCTTATTCATGCTCGCACAGGGGTATTCGTGCCACTTCCCCGCTTTCCTATCACCACTACACATATTTCACGCGTCTGTACTCTTCTGTCTCTGTGAATGCATGCGTAATTTGAGACAAGGCCGTACACCAGGGATGAGATTGATGAGCAGTATACTATCGTATGCCCATTCTTACAAAGCCACACCTTCGGACAAAACTTGGATTTCCGGCTTCCACATCATGGAACCGAAAAAGGTCCATTTGAGCTGTTGTATGGTATATAAAGATTTCTACTCTTTTTTTCTTCTTCTGAGATATCTCCAGCTTGAAAGCATTTTTTTCAGATGTGACTTTGAAAGAGGAAGTATATCATAGTATAAATCTTACGGAGCACTGATAACCTGCGATACCTTAAACTTAAGGTAATAATGAACGTGCCTTCGCTTACATGTTCGCTTTTCATAAATAATACTCCACGCGTCCAAAGCGCCCTTTCTCACACTCCGACCTTTGCATCTATATTACCATACACCAAAATCGATTTTTCACCACAAAATCCCTTGAAGCTATAGCTTAGCGATACCGGATATGCCGCGTTAGTTGGTCCTTCCTATTCCGAGGTACCCTGAATCTTTTTAGCTTCTTTCACAGCCCAGAAGGCGTTGGACCAGGATGACAGCAGTTTGAAGTCGACCCTCTCGCCAATGCAGCGCATGCCTGAAGACATTCTCAGGAAGATATTCTTGTCATGTTTACCAGAATTGAAGGACGCCACCCCCCGCCGTCGCGACGCACCTCTCAACATGCCGCACACATGCCAATACTGGCGAGACGTCGCTCTTTCTACCGCAGGCCTATGCTCGCGCCTGAAAGTAGACGCCGGCGGTTTTCATAGCGAATCCGGGTTGAGAGACTGTCAAGAAACCGTGGCTACGTGGCTGGAGCGATCGCAGGACGCATCGATTGATTACGACCTTGCGATCTGGCGTCCGAAATCAGTCAGGGACAAGAAGCGAATTATCAGTGAAGAGATTTTCAAGTTATTGCTTCAGCAACAAAGGCGCTGGCGTAATGTCTACATAAAATGTTATGGTCTGGTCCTTTCGTCCAGACTCCAGCTTCGACACGAAGGTGGCTGAGTTACCACTAGCGGAGAGCTTGGGCTTGTACATGGAAGTCCAACAAGAAGTAGATGGAAACTATGATGGTCCATATAACTCTGACGGTGAAGGTCACCACACTACGGATGTGTTCAGTGTGGACTTGGATTTATCAGTTTGCCCCCGCCTCAAAGACCTCAACATTCTTTTACTCCCAAGCTCTCGCGTATGGAACGTCCCCGCACCCAAACTCACTTCTCTCGGCCTAAGCATAAGTGGAAGTCGTGCTCAACCCCTCGGCGGGTGTTTTGCTACTTTGCGACTACTTTCGAACCTTGAGGATTTGACTCTCTACCTCAGTGAAAATGTTAGACAGATCCAAGGAGACGATCACGATGATGTTGTCATGCCGCGTTTACGGAGCCTGGTCGTTTGTGGCACGTTTTTGGTTTCCTATGTGTTCGCGCAGTTGGTGGCTCCTTCACTGGAAAGTCTCACTGTTGAAAACCTTTCAGATGTGACTTCCCTCGGGAGTGCGATCACCGAATTCCTGCGGCGATCCGGTCCGCCACTGCGTCTTCTATCTGTGGACACAACAAACTGGGAATTCAATAAACATATTTTGGGTGTTATCCCGCACCTGCAGATACTGCGTATACGGGGAGAAGGCGTTTTAGACGATGTCTGGACGGAACTCACGGTAAATCCTGGCACGGCTGAATCAGGGATAGTTTGTCCACAATTAAGGGAGATTCATCTCTACAATGTGGATCGGCACAAAGGCTACGAGGGCCCGATCATTCATGTGCTAGTATCCCGCTGGGACCACACTGCATACTTCTCGGATGCAACGGTTCACGGCATGTATGCTACTAGGAGCAAAGTATTAGCGGATGAAAACATAAGGCGATGCCAGTTGATGGGGCTCCGACTGGAGTTCTAGATGCGAGTCGTGCCGTACGATTTTCTATGCGCCGCATGACACTGGTAGCATAATCATTAATGAATAGGCGTGGTCACTGGAGCTGTAGTAATTCTTTTGATGGCTAGATCTGAACTCGGGATTGTTAGTACCAGTGTTGTAGATTGTGGGATTCATGATCGGAAATGTGGCAAGCCGAGCGCCTGTACATATGTACCTCTTTTACTGCGATGTCGCGCAAGAGAGTCGAACTTGATTTCGGAGTGCGATAAAGTCAAATCGCTCACTTTACCGATATGTCACATGACGTTCGCTGAGCGAAAAGCCACCTTACGGCAGCATCTCGCGTAGCTTTGTCGCCTTTTAATTCAATCGCCTAAGTTCGGCCCAAAAGTCTGCTTTCCTTTCGCAAAAGACGACGTTCTCTTTTTTTTTGC
>JAKOPK010000111.1:65927-77464 GCA_024195185.1 Coniferiporia weirii
TCGGTTTCTCCTGACAATGCCCATAACATCTCTATGAAGCACTTGCGGAGATTGCGCATCCGTGGCTCGGGCGTGCTCGTCTACTTAATCGAGAGGCTTACTCTTCCTTCACTGGAAATACTCGATATTCGTGGATTTTTTTCCGTTGCGCCTACGATAGGACATGTGGTTCTCGACCTCTTTCAGCGCGCTCCTCCTCCGCTAATCGCCCTCAGAGTGGAGGCGGAAATATATAACGATATATATTTCATGGAAGAAGAATTGCTCGGCCCCATACTTCGACTTGTCCCGTCTTTACAAGAGCTTTACTTCAGGGGAAGAGGGCTTCCAGAATCACTCTGGGAAGCACTCATCATCAATCCCGACGATTGCGGTGCTGAAGTACTCTGCCCGAATTTGACGTACCTGCGCTTTCGCTGCACGGGTGTTCTTAGGGGCATTGAGGACTGGGTCATTCGTTTGTTGGTATCTCGCTGGGACCACACGGAGTTTTTCGAATCAGCAGTGTTTGGAATTTTTCCCGAGAGCAATGTCGACAGGATGAGGGATGACAGCAGAGTTCAGCGATGCGAATCAGAAGGACTTACTCTGCAATTTGAATCATAATGAAGTCTGTAAAGAATTGGACCTTGTGTCAGACTAATGCTTACAATCTCGCTAATGTTCATCTTGTTTCTGCATTGTAAATCTCCTTTACAGCCATGTATTGTATGTATGCATGAACTAAGTCGACCGTGGAGCCTGGGACCATCGGGAATCTCGGCCGAGGTCATCGGCCGATACGTTTCACCAGTACTGCAATGCTAGGCCCTGTCCTGTTTCTTTTATTGGTATACAAAAAGGTCCGGACTTCGTACTTCTAGCTACTAGTAGCTAATGGGCAGTCAGTACAGTACTCCTCTGGGGGCGCTCGCCCTAAACTTGCCGAGATACAAGCGACTTCACAGTCTTCCGCAGGTTCGAAGTGTTTCTCTCGGCCAACCGACAACGGAGAACATTGGCGCTTCAATAAGTTGGTCCTTCAAGCACTCGGCTCCGTAATCCACTTTGCTAATCAAATCACGTTGATATCGCCCTCAGATTCTGCAGACGAGGCAGTATCGGCCTTCTGTTGTCCGCACTCTTCCCAATGCATCGTATTCCTCATGAGATTCTCAGGGAAATATTTTCCTCATGCTTGCCGGAGACGACGAATGCTTTCCCTTCCAACCGTCAGGCACCGCTCAACGTGCTGCATACCTGTCGATACTGGAAAGACATTGTCATTTCGACCAGGGGGCTTTGGTCTCGCCTTAAACTCAACTGCAATCCCCCTCTTTGGTACAGGGATAGTAACAGTGTACGGCTGACTATGGGCTGCGAAATTATAGCCGTGTGGCTTGTGCGATCGCGGAATGCACCGCTTGAATACGAAATCGACCTCTTCCCCACAGAACGAGCGGGATCGGACGATCCTGAAGACCAGCATCGGGCTGGTGAGCAGATCCTGACGTTGTTATTTCAGCAACAGAAGCGTTGGCGTCGCGTCCGCATATGTTGTGGTGACCTTCTCGTCTCACCGTACTTCGGTCTTAAAGCGGCCGAAATGCCGTTGGCGGAGAGTTTGGACTTCGACTTTTCCATCCGGTCCCGCGCCAGTGCCAGCGCCTTCAGGGAGGTTGATGTGGACATATCGTCCTCTCCTCAACTCAGACGACTTGTTCTCCATGTCCCGGCACGCTTCAGCATGCGAGGCGTCCGTGCGCGAAACCTGATATCATGCAGTTTAACATTCGGCCCTTCACATGTCCCAAGTGGTGCTATCGACGTTTGCTCCGCGATTCTGCAGTTGAGCCCTAACCTCGAGTCCTTGTCTATTCAATTCTATATGGGAAACGAAGACGAAGACATGCCTACTCACAGCAGCGCGGAAATAATTGTCATGCAACGTTTACTCATTTTAGATATCTTTGGCTCACCGGGGAGTGTCCTCATCGGAAAGCTGATCCTTCCTTCGCTAAAGAAGCTCAGCGTCGACGAGGCATCCGCAAACGAAATTACAGCGGGGCAGACACTCGTCGGTCTCCTCCGCCGTTCTCGTCCGCCACTAGAGGAACTCAGTGTGGGGAATGATTTTGCTGAAGAAGACTATCTCGTCCTAGCGCTGGGGCTTGTTCCGACTCTTCAGTCTCTCGTTATCCAGACTGGAGAATTTTCGCACGAGTTTTGGATAGCGCTGACAATACTCGTGAATGAAGATAATGATCTCTGCACTCGGTTGGTTTACATGAAGATTTTTTGTACAGAATGGGGTGAAGACTTTGAATACCTCGTCGCCCACATGTTGACTTCACGATGGGACCACGCGGCCTCTTTCAAAAAAGCATCTTTGCGTGGTACTACCGAGACCTCAAAGGACAAAATACTTGCCGATGATGGCATAAGGCGCTGTGTGTCGAATGGGCTTATTCTGGATTTCTGAACCGTACATGGGCGGGGGTGACCAGGTGCGGCCGCTGTGGTTGGTTTCTCGCTCAAGCACGTATGTCACGGTCATTTTTGCGATAAGCGGATCTCAAATTTTGCCAATTTGACTAAATCTCTCCGTTAAATAGCCGAAACACCTCAATTCGAGGTCGAGTTGCACGCTTCTATTGGCACCAAACCAATTACAGAGCTAACCCTGATCCGCATGCGGAAGGGGCCCATGATGAACTAGTACGTCGTGAAGGGTGAGTTGCTGTACGGGTTGAGGGCTTCACCAGTCTACTTCGACATTCGTGACGGGGTTTATTGTGAATCCCGTCCAGACTTCATCCGAAATTTGTCCTCCGTCCCAGTATCCTGCATCCACCGATAGAATATATAGTGGCGAATCCGGGTGCTGCAGGGACTCAGTAACTAGACTTTCGAGGAGAGCGCTTTCGCAAAGAAGTTTTCCGATGTAAAGATGTTTCAGAGAAGGAGCCTCCAGGTACATGAGCATGTAGTAGATAACAAGCAACCACGAGTCAAACAAGGATAGCTATCGCAATTTTGGCATGACAAGGTCGTCGCATTCGTAATCTAAGAGCTGCCCAAGGCCTTCGTGAAAGCCAAGGGCCAGAGCCTCAAGGTTCACAAGCAGTCGTAAAATAGCCATAAACTTTTCGAGGACGTGGTTAAGAGAACCGTAGCATCCAAAACTGTTCGAGGTAAGAAACGTGAGGCTACATGCAGGGGTGTCCCATGTGCACGTCATTGGGAGTGAGCGGAGGGAGAGTTCCCTGAGGCGGGAGCAGACGGATAAATCCGAATCCACACCAAACACATCCGTGGTGTGGTCGTCTTTATTTCTAGAATCGTATGGACCATCATATTTATCATTTGCTTCTTGTCTGATAATTCCTCCGCCAGTAGTAACGGCCACTTTCATGTCGAAGCTGAACGAAAGCAGCAGGCCCGAACATTTTATACAGACATTACGCCAGCACCTTTGTTGCTGAAACAATAGCCTGAAGATATCTTCACCGATAACCCGCCTGAGCACGGGAGTCGAACCGTGAGGTCGTAGTCAACTGGTGCGTCCTGCATTCGCTCCAACTTTCGTAGCCATGATTTCCTGACAGTTCCTCATATAGGATTCGCTAAGACACTGATTCCGACCAGACTTGCAATGGAAAGAGCGACGTTCCGCCAGTGTTGACATGTTGAGAGGCGCCTGGTCGCCTTTCTGGAAACCACAGCAGCAATATGTTCCTGATCACTCCTAAGGCGTGCGTCGCACGGAGAGAGATTCGATTTTTAAATACTGCGATTTTGATCCAACAGCCCGGAGGGCCATCGAAGAGGCTATTAAATCTTATGATGCCTTGAAAGGAAGGAAACAGCTAACGTGGAGTGTTCAACATCCTTAAGCCGTAGGTGAGCAGGGCTTGTGTGGTGAAAATCGAATCTGGTGTTTGGCACTGTACAAGTAAAGATCGAAGAAGTTGCTTCAAGGGCCGAGTCCGAAACCGTTGCAGAAAACGTGATTGTAACAAACGTGACGCTAGGATGAACATCACTTACTTAAGCTTCGGCAACGGCCGATACATCCCGCTACCCGTCGCAGAGATGAGGTGAGTCTTAATTTTATATTTTCTGAAAACTACTAAACTGCCGCCTAAGGGAAAAACTAAAGTATTCAGACCCACTGGAAGGAAGTTATATTTCAACTATATGGCCGTTCGATGCATTGTCCACTTCGCTCAGGCCCACCCTGAGTTCCGCCTTCCCGAGCTAGAGTCCGTCGCGGAGCTTTATAATTTTCGTTTCTCCCAGCCCGAACCCGAGCCGGCTCCCGCATCTTCAACAGATTTGAAAGGATGGGACCCGTCCCGTCCATTTTGGGTGATAGACTTCGAGGAAGGAGCGCATGCCGTGCGGTTCGCTGAGCGTTGCATTCTCATTAAGTGAGTTATCGATTGTCCTAGTTAAACGCATGCCCATCATTGAGCAACTAATATTTTGTGTCCTTCCTAACCTGTAGAGCTGTGTATGAATTTTATGCACAAGGACCCTCTTATGAAAGCGTGTATCGCCAGACTCGCGAGAACGCGCATTTGTGGGCGCGCTACGTCGAGGATACGTCCTTCCGGTTCACCGTCTCCGCTTATAACCACAGTATTCCTTTACGTCGCGCAAAAGAGGTCGTAGAAAGCTTCAGCTTTATGGGCTTCAAAGGGCCTGTAGACTTAAAGACGCCAGAACTGTCGCTGGCTGTCTTTGAAGAGTGTATGCGGATAGTCTTCGATAATAGCTGGTTTCTGCTGTTAATTCTCATTTATTTTCTACCCCCTCAGATGCGGATCGGGGAACGGCAACCGTACGAGGTCGAAATCAGGACGACGGGCAGTTTGCACACATCTTCTTCGGGAGGTTGGTGGGTTATCCAACGCTTCTGCCGTACACCATTTTTCCGGGCTCATTATTTCGTCTTTCATGTGTTGCAGATTACAGAGGGCAAGGCTCGTTCGCTGATACAAAAATTCGACGTGAAGAAGCGCGCATACTACGGAAACACAAGCATGGAAGCAGAAATCTCTTTGCTTATGGCTAACCAGACGCTTGTTCGTCCTCTGAAGAGCATACAAGCAGGTCAAGTGTGTGCTTATGCCTTTATTTGCACATTACAGGCATCCCCAGGAAAGTTTATATACGATCCTTTCATGGGAACAGGCAGTATGGCCTACGTGCGTCAATTGTCTTGCCTTCTATTGCTAGAGTGCAGTCCCTAAATTCTACCTTCAAATAGACAGCCGCACAGTTTGGCGCGTTCTTCTTAGGATCAGACATTGACGGACGACAGATGCGAGGGAAGGGAACCGGTACGCCCTCTAACCGCCGCGGCTTCGAGCATATTTCGTCGACATATATAGTAAACCTTAAAATAAAACAGATAACGAACCTGGAATCCGACGCGCCGCAGCACAGTACGGTGTCGCCGCACGTATTGTGGACCTCTGCACGTTTGACATCACGCACAATCCGTTACGCTGTGGAGGTCTGTTCGACGCCATCGTAACAGATCCACCCTGTAGGTACATAGCCTATTGGATCTCGACTATTTAGCTCAGGTCGTCTTGCCTACAGATGGGGTGAGAGCAGGCGCCAAACGCCTAGGGCGCAAGGCAACCGACAAGCGGGTTCGCGAACGCATACCTGAACACGAAGAGGCCCAGTCCAAAGCGTGCGCCAGGTTACTAGACTTCTTCAATAAAGCGCATTTACAATCTTATATATCACGGCCTCAGTATCCAAGAATACGTGCCTCCAACGCAGCCTTACGAGCTCTCCTTACTTGTGGCGGATCTAGTACGGTTTGCGCGCCACTTGTTGCGACCCGCCGGGCGGCTTGTATTCTTCCTGCCAACCGTAACGGACGAATATGCGGAGATCGACGTGCAGGCACTGCTCTGCCCGGGCATGGCAATCATCGCGAACTCTGTACAGGACTTCGGATCTTGGGGACGCAGGGTGTGTCCGCACATTCTCATACGATTTGATGGGCGCTTACATTTGGGGTTGAAAGTTGATCACAATCAAGAAAACGACTAGCGAAACGTACGCGTCGCCTTTCCAGGGCACAGCCGACAGGACTAGTGCAGAAGAAAACAACGACGGCGAAAATCGCGTACCAGCACATAAGGACTTTCGGGAGAAGTACTTCAGAGGGTTTCGAAAAGAGGATGGACAGGTGGAGTAAAAGTAATGCACAGGGAACTGGACGTCATAGCATTCCTGATGAGCTGGCAAGAAGTTGTAGCAGTCACAATCTTGAAGTAATGCCGAGCGGATCACTGGTTCGCGTATTATATTGGTCCTCGAGAACCGCCTTGCCGAGCGCGGCGTGCCTGCAGCTCTATGGCTCTACAATACAACGAGTTGTCTCTGTTTACAAGCAGAAAAATGGTGTGGGCACTGGGTTACTTTGTTTAGACCGCTAACTCGAGGGATTTGTTACTGTTACTCACAATTCACCTGCCTTTTCTAATTTCTAATGATGGCTGTCTCCTTCCTTCACTCTAGTCTTTGTATAAACGTTGTCGGCAATAACATAGGCCGTGAATGCGACGACAGCAATGCCGAAGCCGGGGAAGATGTTTCTGAACATGGCTGTCCTGGAGAAGACAGGGTGCTTGCGCCAAGCCTCACGCTTTGCCCAGGGATCACGATAGAGCGGTTGCTGCGACATTGTACACACTATGGATGCATGTTGGGGTACCGTCAACAATAGATTTTAGATATTAAATAAATGAACTGACGCGGGCTTGTGTGCTATGGTCGATGTCGGAAGTGGGCTGCACTCGGATGGCCAGGCTCAGATGGGGGAGGCGCGCTTTAGGGCCGGTTCTTCTGGACTTGGTCAAATCAAACCCGATTTCCCCTTTCCTATATAACCCCCTGGTCGTATTTCCCAGCTCTTTTCGCACTTTACTCCCAACTCCTTCGTTCCGCCGCCCTTATTCTCTCCATTTCTGTGTGTTTCGACGTGTTGGAGCTTGTCTCACGCCGACGCCATGTCCAGCGACGCTGCAATGCTCACAGACGATGACAAGCCTCTCTGTCCCGTTGCGCGCACGCAAACGAATGGACACGTCAGTCGAGCGAATGGCAAGCAATCGGTTGAAGAAGGCAGCTCTATGAGCGAAGACGATGTACCGCTCCTGGTACGTGCTTTCTGCATATAAAGCGCATCTCCCATGCCCACTGACGCGCATCACGTATCTTTTCTATGTTGCATCGCAGTCACAGTCCTCGCGCGTCAAAGCTGGGTCAGAGACGCCCAAGCGCTCGCTGAAACGCAAGGCCGCCACATATTCGTCGTCCAGCGATGACGACACGCCCCTCGCGTCTTCCCCTGCAAAGCACGTCCATTCAGCTGCTGTCCCCATGCCTGGGGCGGTTGTCGCCACAACCCTCTCAACTAACGGCAAGACAAAAGCCAAAAAAGTAGCGAGTCGAAAAGCTCCAGCTCCCACCTACACATCTAGCGAGGGGGATGATGATGAGCCACTGGGGGGGTCGCTCTTGTCTAAAACGAACGGCATGAACGGTACAAACGGGAAGGCGAAGGCGCCGCCAAAGAAAAAGGTAAAGAAAGAAGAGGAAGACGATGGCTTCGCGGCCAGCTCCGAGGACGAGAAACCCAAGAATGGCAAGAGGGCTGCGAAGGTGAGCAAGAAGGGAAAGGCGAAGACGAAGGAAGAAGGCTCTTCGGACGATGATAAACCACTCACGGCAAAGAAAACCAAATCCGAGCCAACCTCCACGGATGGTGACAAGCCCAAGCCGAAGAAAAGAACGACAAAAGCAAAGAAGGAGGAGGCTGAGGGTTCTTCGCAGGTGAAAAGGAAAGGGAAGAGGGATGAGGAGGACGAGGAAGACGTGTTCCGTTGGTGGGAGGCGGAAGATCCAAATGGCGATGGTTCTATCAAGTGGTCGACGCTTGAACATTCTGGCGTCTACTTCCCTCCTCCCTACGAGCGTCTGCCTGCTGATGTGAAAATGAAGTACGCAGGTGCGTCTCTACGAGTCGCATTGCATGCGTGCTTTCGTTGAGCAGATTGCCATAGACTCCCCAGTCGACCTCCCCCCCGAGTCGGAAGAAGTCGCCGGATTCTATGCGCAAATGATTGAGACGGACCACGCCCAGGACAAAGTCTTTAACAAGAACTTCTTTAGAGACTTCCTAAAAGTCCTCGAGGAACATCCTCCGGTATGTCTACTACTATCTTCACCGATTACATCAGCAATAAGCTCATCACCCTTGAATAGCGGGATGGCAAGAAAATTGAGGACTTCGAGCTCTGTGACTTCCGGCCCATGTTCGAATATTACGAGGCTGAAAAGACGAAGAAGAAGGCTCTTAATGCCGCGGAGCGAAAGGCTGCGAAAGCGGAAAAGGATAAGCTTGAGGAAAAGTACACGACATGTCTCCTCGATGGACGCAAGGAGAAGGTCGGAAACTTTAGGATTGAGCCTCCAGGTCTCTTCCGTGGGCGTGGTGAACATCCTCGCAAAGGCTCTCTCAAGGTGCATATGCAAGTTGCGATTCTCCCTTCATATATTGTGCTAATATTATCGTTACAAGCTTCGCGTGCACCCAGAGGATATCACAATTAATATTGGCGAAGGCGTTCCCATTCCTCAGCCGAATATGCCTGGCAAATGGAAGAAGGTTATTCATGACCAGACCGTGACCTGGCTAGCAAATTGGACAGAGAACGTCAATGGTCAGCACAAGTACGTCTTCTTGGCTGCCGGCTCGTCGCTCAAAGGCCAGAGCGATATGGGCAAATTCGAGAAGGCAAGGGAGTTGAAGGTGAGCTTCTCACATAGTCTTACTGTCTCCAGGTGACGTCAACTTGCTATTAAGAAACACGTTGACCGCATCCGTCAAGATTACAATGTTGAGCTTCGCACAAAGCTCATGGCTGATCGTCAACGTGCGACAGCCATGTATTTCATCGATCGGCTTGCGCTTCGTGCTGGCAATGAGAAGGGTGAAGATGAAGCAGATACTGTTGGCTGTTGCTCGCTGCGCTGCGAACATGTCACTCTTGAGCCACCGAATTCAATCATCTTCGACTTTCTTGGCAAGGACTCCATTCGATACTACAAGAAGGTTGAAGTTGAGGCGCAAATTTTCAAGAATATCCGCATATTCAAGGAGAACAAAGAGGATTCGGACGCACTGTTCGATCGTGTTACTGTAGGGTCCCTCTCTTTTCCCTTGCCCACCGGAACGTGTACTCAATATAATAATTGATCCAGACCTCACTACTGAACAAGCACCTCGCATCGTACATGAAGGGCCTCACTGCAAAGGTGTTCCGTACTTACAATGCATCAATCACTTTCCAACAGCAACTAGACCTCTACACACCAAAGAACGCATCTGTGCAAGAGAAGTTGAATGCGTACAACAAGGCAAATCGCATGGTAGCCATTCTCTGTAACCATCAACGCTCCGTGCCGAAAACTCACTCAGCATCGATGGAGAAAATGATGGATAAGGTGTGTCATCCATTGCTCTAGCATGTTACTACCCCTACCCCCCAGCTACTACGCAACTGGCTGACGTGTGGTGTTTTTTGGTAACTCGAACACAGCTGCGCGCTATCAAATACGAGCGTATGAAGGCGCGCCACGTCCTCTTTGGGCTCGACATAAAGTACAAGAAAAAGAAAGAGTACAAAAATGACGAGTCAGACATCGACGACGAATGGGTCGCACAGTACGAGGACACGCTGAAAGAAAAAGAGATTGAGAAGGCGAAGAAAAAGTTCGCGAAGGACAACGAAAAGGCGGAGGCAGATGGAGAGAAGGCGAAGCCTGAGTCTGAGTTGAACGAGCGCATTGAAGAAATCGAGGCGGAGTTCGAACGCCTCGAGAGCGAACGCGGGACAGGCATTGCGAGCTTAAAGCGCGCCAGACCTGCGGAGAAGCTAGAAGAGTCGATTGCGAAGTTGACTGAGCGTATCAAGACTCACAAGTTGCAGATGCTTGACCGAGAGGAGGGCAAGGAAGTCGCACTTGGTACAAGGTACGCTTTTCGTTTACTTCAGCCCTTTCTCTGCTGACAATGCTTCTGAACAGTAAAATAAACTATCTTGATCCTCGGTGGGTCGCTTTTAATTATAACGAAATTCTCGTTAATGACCTTCCGTCCACAGCATCACGGCATCCTGGTGTAAAGAGAACGAAGTTCCTATAGAGAAAATTTTCTCCAAAGCACTTCTTACGAAATGTGAGTCTTCTAGCTACGTCGATACCTTTTCTGTTTTTCTAAACGACGTTCTTTAGTCCCCTGGGCAATGGAAATAGATTCCGACTGGAAATTCTGAATTCTAGTATCACGCCTCGTGCCACTCACTTCCCCTTTAGATCAGGAGCAACTCTCACATTTCTCATCAACTCAGCTTTCCCTTTGCTCTCATCCGTCGGAATCTCACAAACATTGTGGTATTATCGGGCTCACAACCCATTACAGGACACTGTTGTTCTTCCGCAAAATTATCGCATTCTGTCTATACTTCGCAACCCTCGCATATTTTTAACTGTCATCGCAATATACGCATATTTTGAAGCATCACCTTCTCCGTAGATACCATGCATAACTCAATTCTGCGTTCGGTCCATTCTGGAGAAGCTCGAAATGTAATTAATATAATATATATTTGGAAGTGGTCGGCCGGAATTTTCCGATAAGCCAAGCTTGAACTTTCAAGTTGTGTCCTCCCAGCTTCTGTTGTCGTAGAATTCACAACTTAGACCTGTCCTCTCATTAATTCTTTTTTGTTCCGAGGACCTTCAGAATTAATGGCATCCGTCAAACTTAACACTTTGCTGGACACTCTGCTGGAGGAGCTAGGCGTGAACTCGGAGCCTGGGGACGGTTGGTTTCCTCAACATCCACTTATGACGCTCTAGCATAACTCAAGGGTCCTCATCAACATCTACTCACGCAGTGTCCGATGATGATATCCAGAAACTGCTGCACTTTTTTCCGGAAAAGTTACTCCTGGCGGCTTTTGATCTTGTCGACCGCGAGCGAGGTAAATCTCCCGCTAATTCCCCGCCGCTTTACCACGGACTAACGCGTATAAACTACTTTAAATTTTTGGCTAGTAATGCACCTAAAGACTACGTGGGGAAGGTCATTCTATGAGGTGCATGGGTTGACTTCGACATATACCGTGCAACCCGACCTCCCGCCGCGCATGCCAGCATATTGCAGCTGTCCCGCATTTGCATTCTCAGTTCTCCTCGCAGAAGAACATCTGATGGTGAGCAAGTTACCACTGCGAACGGTTCCATAGCTCTTACCGAAGGTCGTGAAAAACAACGAATATCACTATACTGTGTGATCGTGGCGAATCCAGTGCAAACACGTTTTGGCCGTGAAGCTCGCACAACGGCTCAACAAATGCGTTGAGCGTAACATTTCTGAGGAAGGCCTCATGGCTACCGCCCTCGTCCAATACGAGTAGATTCCAGATCCTTGCTGCGGTTGTGGTGATCCGAGACGAAAC